>CABHPR010137528.1:4852-21824 GCA_902168415.1 Peromyscus melanophrys | reverse complement strand
AGGATGACAATGTCCATAGGATGACAGTGTCCATAGGATGACCCCGTCCATAGGATGACCCCGTCCATAGGATGACAATGTCCATAGGATGACAATGTCCATAGGATGACCCTGCCCATAGGATGACAGTGTCCATAGGATGACAATGTCCATAGGATGACAATGTCCACAGGATGACAGTGTCCATAGGATGACAATGTCCTTAGGATGACAATGTCCATAGGATGACAATGTCCATAGGATGACAATGTCCATAGGATGACCCCATCCATAGGGTGACCCCGTCCATAGGATGACAATGTCCATAGGATGACCCTGTCCATAGGATGACAATGTCCATAGGATAACCCCGTCCATAGGATGACCCTGTCCATAGGATGACCCCGTCCATAGGATGACAGTGTCCATAGGATGACAATGTCCATAGGATGACCCTGTCCATAGGATGACAATCTCCATAGGATGACCCCGTCCATAGGATGACCCCGTCCATAGGATGACCCCGTCCATAGGATGACCCTGTCCATAGGATGACAATGTCCATAGGATGCCCCTGCCCATAGGATGACAGCAAGAAGGAAACACTTCCGGTTTCCTGTCCCATTTGCCCTGTTGTGAGCCCCTCCCTCTCCAGGACCCTCTGATACACAGGATGACCTGTATCTGGGACTTTTGCATTGGCTTGTGAAAGGGTTCTTCAGCCCTGAGGAGACTGACTGAGCAGCCTATCAGCACTAATTCAGTACAGACTGCACACAGCAGTTTCTGTGACCATGAACGCTAAATAAATAACTTTTCTTTCCATCTCTCACAGAGGAGCAGATTTCACACGAGATTTCAGAAGGCTCTACTTCCCTATTTAATTTAAAGAGCTTTTGAGAATTCTAGATACGTAACTTTCCCAGAAAAAAATATAAGCAAGATATACTTTCACCCTAACTGATTCTTAACTTTGTTCTTAATTCTTAAGTAATTTCTCCGTTTGTTTTATTCAGCTATGCAAAACATACCTTTGTTTGTTTCTACAATGTTATTAATTCAGTTTGTAACAGTTGAAAAGTGAGCACCATGACTGCAAACAGCACATTTGGATGCCAACAGTGGTACTGTAGCATCTTTGAAGTCTCTGCTGTAGTTTGCTCTGTTTCTAAGGAAAGGCCTGACCAAGGTAACAGTACAAACAGCTACTTCTCACTGAAGACTGTGGGAAGAACTCGCCGTGCTCTTGTCTCCTTTAAACCCCACATTCATGCTGTGAGGGAGACGCTGCTGCGAGCCAAGGAAAACCAGGAGCTCCGCTGAAGGGTAGCGTGCAGCAGTGTAGGGTCACACAGCCTTCTTCAGTGAGAGCAGGGCGGTAACCCAGGAGATGCGGCAGGCAGAGGCAGGGGTGAGCCTCGAACCCATGTGTGCCTTTCAACCTCAGGCCATGCTGCCACAGTGTAGAGGGATCAAGTGCCTGTCCTGCTGCCTTCCTGTGTTGGATTCGAAGGCACGCTCTGCTGTCCTGTGTAGGGATGGACTGTCCAGAGCATGCTGGTTTCTCTCTGCACCCCTGGCTGCAGCTGTGGGTTCTCGTCTCCTCCTTGATAAATGAGCATTGCTGGTTCAGGCTGTGGATGTGTGGGCCAGGCTTGTATGGAGCCACTAGGGCTGCGGAAGTTCAGCCAGGAAAACCCAGCCTCCCCAGCTCTGCAGGGCTGGTGACTCATTCAGGGAAGCTCTCTTAACTCACATTTATATTATTTTCTTCCAGTAACTGGGTTTCACTTCAGTATTTAAGACTTAGGCTTTTCTTACTAAGGTGAGGCACAAGCCACAAAACTAGCTGAAAGGGAAAAATGGCTAAGTCAATTCTGTTTTAAGGTGATTTGTAACTCAGACATTTACAGTTTTTAAAAATAGATTTATTGATTTTATTTTATGTGTGTCTTACCTGTATAATGTCACTGTGTGTATTTGGTGCCTACAGAGGTCAGAAGAGGGCATCAGATTCCCCTGGAACTGGAGTTATGGATGGTTGTGAACCATCACTTGGGTGCCGGGAATCGAACCTGGTTCCTCAGCAAGAGCAACGTGTGCTCTTACCCACCGAGCCATCTCTCTGGCCCCACATTGAAGATTTTTAATGTAAAAATTATCTGAAATGTTTTGATAAGGAGCGAGAGAAGAGGAAGCACGAGAGGATCCTGAGTGAAGAGCTGGTAGCTGCCGTCACCTACCTCAACCAGTTCCTGCCCCCGGAGCACACCATTGTCTACATCCCCTGGGACATGGCCAAGTACACCAAGAGGTGAGAGAGACTGCTGCTCTGGGGAGTCTCCTCAGTGACAGGGCTCCTTCAGTTTCCTTTGTGAGACTTAGGTGAGGTGGTTTTGAGGGCCTCCACAGGTGACAAGCTCCTCCCTTGTGTATTCTGTCACCTCTTCTCTGCTGTCCCGATTTCTCTCTACCTTGTTCTTCAAGGAAGCCGCTCCTCTCAGGTGACCCCTCTCATAGATGAGCGTGCAGTAACTCTGTCGATAGTAAATCCGAGCTCCTCACTGGCTGATCAGGCCCCTTCAGCTGCTTGGTTCCGAAGTGTTCAAACTTTAACTTACACAGGGCTGTTCCGTCTGAGAAAACCTGATCTTTATGCCCAGAGCTAGTCCTAGGCCAGGGTTTTCCTGTTGCCTGTCACCCACCTCCACCACCGCCCTGTGGCATTTCCTCATCCCTCCTATCTCTCAAGATTTGGTTCATTGAACCTTGCATTGTTTACCGTGCATCATGTGAATTCTGGGTTTATTTACCGTGACTATATTGTTGTGTCTTTTCCCTGAATGGTTTTATAGAGTTAATGCACACACACACACACACACACACACACACACACACACACACCCATTTACCTGGAATATGTTAGTTAAGGGATTGATGCAGTCATATTAATTTATTTTCCAACTCATCTTCCCTTGCCACTGCACTCACTATACATAGTCATTGCCTGATTATAGAGTCATCTGACTGACTGCTACTGAGGATGGAGAGACTTCATTGAAAACCTCTCACGGGAATGTCCCAGGCCAAGACTGAGGAGTTTGATACCAGATTTTGATATTAAGTTACTGGTCTTATTGTTAGTCACTGAGTACACATTGTAATTCTACCTTAATTATTTCAGTGTTTCCGTGGCATAAACGGCGTGATTAAAACAATTGAATCCCTGGGCATCACGGCTGTTGATGTTGTTGGCTTCAGATGGGAGAGTCATGATATATCGACACCTGAGTTCTCACTTTTTCACTCTTCCTCTCTCAGTAAGCTGTGCAATGTTCTCGATCGGCTGAACGTGATTGCAGAAAGCGTGGTAAAGAAAACAGGTTTCTTTGTGAACCGCCCTGACTCTTACTGCAGCATTTTACGGCCAGATGAAAAGTACGTACGATATCAAGAACTTGAAATAAGCGATGGGGAGATAAAGTGGTTGCCACAGAAGCTTGAACACCCGAGTTCAGTCCCTAGACCTCCCGTAAGAAAGCCAGTGTGGTGGCATGTGCTTGTAGTCCCAACACCGAGGAGGCAGAGACAGGCAGGTCCCTGGGGCTCACTGGCTACCCTAGCGCACTTGGGAAGCTCAGGCCAGGTGGAGACCCTGTCCCTAAAAACAATGTGAGGTGAGCACCAGGGCTCAGCAGGTAGAGGCTCCTCCCACCAAGCCTGAACCCCTGGGCCCCACACCTAGAAGGGAAGAAGACTCCCACACGCAGTCCTTTGACATTCCCATGGGGTACTGTGAGGTATATAGGTGCCCCACCCCCATACCACAGACACAAGGGAAACGTAAATCAAGGTGTTTGTTCTTATGTACAGAGTATGCCAGGGGTTGGAGAGAGAGGACTTAGTGACAGCACTTGCCTTGACAGCATGAGAACCTGAGTGTGAATTGCCAACACCTGTGTGAAAAGCTGTGCATGGCTGTGTGTGCCTGTAACTCCAGCATTAGGAAGCACAGACAGGCAGATTCCAAGAGCTTGCGGCATGCACATGGTCACGCACACGCACGGGCACACACACACACAGTAAAATATTCTAAATACAGGAAGTCTATGCTAATTAGAGAATGGATGGATGGATTAACTTAGTCTTGTGGGGAGGCAGGCTGCTCAGGGGACTATGTAGTGAACATTCACTGTGTACTTGGGAATTCCTCTGGTGGTTGTATACCTTCAGATGGAAGCCACAGGAGTCTTATCAGTTGCTTTGTGGAATAAACATTATATAAAACGTGTGTAAAGCAAATTTTTCTGTAGTGAATTCACTGTTTAGTATTTAGAAAGAACAGGGAAATCTTTCTGATTGACGATGATGCTTTCATGAACGTAGAATTGGTTAGCATGCTACAGTGGTTTGCTCATAACTCTGGTTGTTTCTAGTTTGTTGGCTGCTTTGGATAAAGGCCTATGCCTTTTTTGTCTTTAAAGGAACCAATATTACATATTTCCAGCATTTGATTTTCAGTTAACATAGTTAACTACGGTGGTCAAATGAAACACCCCAAATCAACCATTAGTGTTTATGTTTGGAAGAATCCTTCCTTCTGCCATAGTTTGCAGGGTTTGAATTTTAGGGACTCTTTGTACACGGTGTGTACAAAGGTGTGGAAGGCTTTACTAGGAAGATGCCTGCAATTGTGTGTGGTTACAGAGAACAAAGAAAGATACGGGCTTAAAGGAAAGCAAGGGGATGCTGGGAGAACACAGAGAGGGTGCGCAAGAGAGACACGGGCAACTTTAGATGCCTCCATCCTGAGCTCTTTTTAAGTAGAACACAGTGACCGACCTGTCTCAGTTTTCTGCATCTGAAAAAGTGAGAGTATAGAATCATCTGATGTCCAGAGACCTTCCCTTCTAACGCTATGACTCTTAAAATCCGTGAATACATATTATGTCTTTCCTTAAGGAACAAACTAACATATGGGTTTGGGGCTGTGGCCTAGTAGTGCACATGCTTAGGGAGCCCACAGCCTGGGCTTAGTTCCTAGCATTGGAAGAAAATCAAATGGAACGTGTCTGTTTTTACCCAGGTGGAACGAACTAGGAGGCTGTGTGATTCCCACCGGTCGGCTGCAGGTATGGATAATATTATATTCATAGTGAACACAATCTGTGTCGATGGTATGTAATGTTTTGGGCTGTTGAGATTTGTGTTTTGTTTCGTTTTGTTTGAGACAGGGTCTCACTGTGCATCTCTGGCTAGCCTGGCCTTTGTTTGCTTGCGTCATCATTAAATTTTATGTTTTTTAGATCAGGCTGGTCTCAAACTCACAAAGACTTACCTGCTTTGGCTTCCCGAGTGCTGGGATTACAGGCATCTGCTGCCATACCCAGCTAATTTTTTTTGTTATGTTTTCTATTAGGAGCTATTAAGAGGTATTTGATGCAAAATTATTAAAATAATTTTTTAAAAGCCTCCCTGCTGGTGTTTAAACCTTATACAAAGATGTATAGCCGATAGTATAGCCTTATACATTTTTCTACATATACATTTTTATTACTGGAAATTAAAAACCAGAGTATGGAAATGATAGGTTAGGCCAACTTTGGAAAATAAGCTAGTGTGCATTATATTTATGAGCTGTGCTTTAAGGATGATATGGCTTAGGACTGGAGTGATGGCTTTGTGGTTAAGAGCACTTCCTGCTCTTCCTGAAGACCCAAGTTCGGTTCCCAGCACCTGCCTCCTCCCACACTTGTGTGGGATGGCTTGCAGCCAGCAGTAAGTCTACCTCCAGGGAACCGGTGCCATCTTTTGGCCTCTGAGGGCACCAGTGCACAGTTGGCACACACACAACCTTAAAAAATACGTCTTTAACCACTGAATATTTGGTTTGTATAATAAATGAGAAATATCAGATAAAAATCCATATTTTACTGATTAATAAATATAGAAAATATTAGCTGTTTACTTTATCTTGTTAAGCTTTCAAAGTAAATTCGAATATAGACTGGGTATAATGATGCTGTTAGGGTGACATTAAGTGAACAGTAACATAATCTTATGTGATTAGCAAAATGTCCTTTATTGTTTTAACCCTTAACTTTACTTATTCAGGACTAGCACCCCAGTTTCTCTTCTGTTACTTAATGCACAGGATTTTCCTGTGGTTTGGAAGTAGTCTGGATGTCTGAACAATGACCTAGAACTTCCTGTGCTCTTTGTAGACTGGCATTCTGCGAACCAACTGCGTGGACTGTTTAGATCGCACCAACACAGCGCAGTTCATGGTGGGCAAGTGCGCTCTGGCTTACCAGCTCTATTCCCTAGGACTGATTGACAAGCCGAACCTGCAGTTCGATACGGATGCAGTGAGGTAATCCTGATTTGCTGCTGTTGAATGTCAGCAGTGACAGAAGGCAGGTGTGACTCACAAGGATTTATAACCTCATTTCTACCTTTAGGTTCCCAAAGACTTATTGCTCATTGACTGTATTCAAGTTAGTTCTATGTTTCTATTAAATGTTGGTATATTATTACCGTTGAGTCTTGTTTTGTTTGCTTGCATCATCGTTAAACATTATGTTTTTTAGATAAATCCCAAGTACTTAGACAAACTAGTAGGTTAAATAAAAGCCCAAATGGCAATGAAAAATAGTACCAGTTCTGCACATGTTTTGAACTAAAGATACAGAGTGTGTAAGATGGATTCTACATTAAGGATTACTGTTTCTTCATTGTCCGTCAACTCTGTGAAAATAGAAAGTATATGGCTTGCGTGTCTGCTGTGGCCAGAATGTTCCTGTCACCCTTAAGTCCCTGTGTTGAAATTCTTAACACCAAAGTGATGGTATTAGGAGATGGGATCTTGGGGACATGCTTAGATCCAAGGGCAGAACCCTCATCATTGGGGTTAGTGGCATATTAAAAGTGACCAAGGATGTTTGTTACTCTCTTCCTCATGTGAGGCCGAAGCAAGAAGGCACCACCTATGAATGAAATGGGCCTTTGCGAGACAGTGAGTCTGCTGATGTCTTTATCTTAGATGCTGCAGCCCCTGGAGCTATGAGAAATAGATGTTGTAACAAGACCATTTATATATGTTTAGCAATTCAGAGGGATCAAAATGGTGTCATGGAAGTGAATTAATCTGGCAGACCATGGAGTGTAGGAGTCTTTCTAATATGGTTAGAAACAGCTTGGTTCAGCTTTAGTAAGTTAGATTTTTTGGTGCCTCATTTTCTCATTAAGAGTTTCTGTGATCTTGGATCGTTATAAAACACCATACATTTTACATTTACACTTATTTTCAAGATGTTGAAGAGTCCACTTGAAAGATTCAGAGGAATTCATAAAGTGAGTCTTTTTTTTCTGAGTCTGGCCCAGTGAATGGCTTGTACAATCATTTTGGTTAATCTCCCCTCTCACATAATGGGCACATTCTGGGCAAATTCTCCACCACTGAGCTCTACCCAGTCCTTCTCTTCAGTTTTCATTCTGGGACAGGGTCTCCCTAATTTATTCAGGTTGCCTTGAATTCTCTGAGTCCAGGCAGGCCTGGACTGTGTGGCCTCCTGGCTCAGCTCCTTGGTAGCGGCATTATAGACCTGAGTCACCAGGCTGTTGTATAATGGGAGTTTTCCTTCTGTGTAGGTTATTTGAAGAACTCTATGAAGATCACGGAGACACCCTTTCCCTGCAGTATGGAGGCTCTCAGCTCGTTCACCGGGTAAAAACCTACAGGAAGATAGCGCCCTGGACCCAGCACTCCAAAGACATCATGCAGACTCTGTCTCGATACTACAGCAACGCCTTCTCAGGTAATTCTCTGCCAGCAGCATTTCTACCACTTAAATTTTAAGTGTGTTTGTCTTCTTGTACACATACTTTTTTCCTTTCAGCTATTTATTTAAATAAGGTTTAAATTATTTATAATTTAAATAAAATAGAATTTGTGACTTAGAAGGTTCTCTAACTATTTGTTTAATAGACAAATAAATAAATATTAAAATAATTTTTTTCAACTGGGTCTCATATACCCCAGGCTGGCCTCAAACTTGCCGAGTAGCAGAGGATGACCCTGAACTTTTGATCTTCCTGAGTGCTGGGGTTACAGGGTACCTCACCATGCCTGACTTACAGGGTGCTGCGGATTAAACACAAGTGTTTGTGCACACTAGACAAGCGCTCTGCCGACAGAGTTACTGTCCCCGAAGTCCGTATTTCAAACACGACACTGTCGAATTCCGCCCCCAGAGCTGCCGTTCTTATGTGCTGGAACATGGCTGGACTTCCTGCCTTCCTCCTCTTTGTGTCTTTCTCCTTCAGTGTTTCTGAATGTAGAAGTTTGAAAGTATTGAATAGTTTTGTTTTTCAAACAGAGGTTAACATCTTAGTGGTTGTTTATGAATGTGTTGCTCAACTTAAAAATGTCTACTGGAAATGAATAACGACAAACCATACTTTGATGACCTATACTTTGATGACTCATACTTTGATGAGCACCAAATCCAACAGGGTGTTTCAGTGGTCCTCTCCTCTCTCCATTCTGGTGCCATTGTCAATATATATAACGTGTATCACACAGGGAAGCGATTGTGAGGCAGATCCCACACACAGAATCCATCCAGGAGGAGCCCAACGGTTGATCCTATGAGTCTTCCTCGCTTGAACAGAAGAGGGAGAAAACTTGGAGTGACTGTGCGGAGGGTGGTGAAGCTGTTCTCTGGAATGAACTGCTCTCGCCTGCTTCTCTGCCCCTCACTCCCACTTCTTACCTCAAGTGAAGGGGGAGAATGGCTTCAGCAGGCTCTCGGTGAGCCTGTTGTGGTGTCCTGCCTTTGGAGGGATCCCATGTGTTTGCCATGGATGGCTGTGCATCAGGTCTATGGGAGAGGGATGGCCAAGGACGGTGCTGTATGGTGAGAACTGTCTGCATCCTTGGAGTAAACCTTACAGGACATGAATGTTTGATGGTAACAGATGTAGCCTCCAATGACGCTGACTGCATTGGGTTGGCCTGGGCCCTAGCCAGTGAGTCTCCTGAAGGACCAAGAGGCCCTGGCAGCCAAGGACCAGGAGGTAGAACCAGGAGGTAAAACATTTTTAGATGAGCCTTCTCTCCTCTAAAAAGATGCAGGTGCTCATACCAAGGGAGTTGCAAGAGAGTCCCGAGTGGTAGGAGCCTCAGAAACGTCCATGAGAGTCAGCATTTACTTTCAATGTTTGCGAGGTCCAGAGTGAATGGAAATGAGTCAGCTGTGACTGTTTGTATGTATTAGCAACGTGAAACAGCACATGATCATTTTGACAGTTTGTGTGGGTCATTGGTCCAGGCACAGATGGGGGCCATGTCTCCTGCTTAGAGTCGGCAGGCTGAAGTGAGGGTATCACTCAGGCCGTCTCATCTGAAGTCCTAGCTGGGGAAGGAGCTGCCTCCAAGCTCATGTAAGTTGGCAGAATCTAGTTCTGCGCTGCAGGACTCAGGGCCACTTGCTCCTTCACAAACGGCAAAGGAAGGAGCCCATCAGCAAGGCTAACAGGACAGTCTCCTGTAGGTCACATATTGTGATAATGACATCCTACCACGTGACTGAGCCCACTGACCAGAAGCAAACCACAGGTCCTGTACACATAACTAAGCCGATAGCATCAACAACAGACACTGATCGTCTCCAGTTGTGGACACCGGAAGTCTCACAGTGTCAGCAGGGCAGTTCTGCTGAGATCCATAGATGAGAATCTTCCCTTGCTTCTGTCTGCTGTGGTTAGCGGTCCTTGGTGTCTGTTGACTGGCAACAGTAGTCCTCTAGACTCTGCCTGCAGTCACCACACACACTTTCCTTCCTGTGCTGAGCAGTCCTCACGGTGTGCTCGTCTGTGTCTCCTTTTCCTTTTAGTATAAGGGCACTGGCCTCCCTGACTCCAGAGCCTGCTGTACTCCTGTATGACCGCATCTTAATTCGATTCTATCTACAAAGATCTAGTTTCTATGTGTGATGACATTCCCTGGCATCGGGGGTTCAGGCTTCCAGATCCCTTGTGGAGACACAAAACATAAAAGTTGTGTAGAAGGTGCAATTGTAAGCCATGCCAACAAGTACCAACAAGGACAGACTTCTCTGGGTGCCTGTCACCGTGGTAAAGGGTGAGAACTGCCCTTAGAGAAACAGTCCTGCGGCAGGGACCATGATTGACACTTAAGGACCAAGACTGCTCACTCGGAGTAGGAAACAGAAAGGAATGCGTAGTTATGTAGATGATTTAGAAAGAAAGGCATGGTTTGGGTAACGATGATACAAGAGATCAGTATGTACAGATAGAAAGGTACAGCTAAATTATGCAAGCTTAAAAATGAGCTGTTATGAAAGGCATTATGAATAATGTGGCTGAAACACGTCTTTATTTTAAGAAACGTGGTGTCATTGGGGTGTGCACCTTATTTTGTCATAACTGAGTGTTATATAATGATGAAAATATAGAATGATTTTCTTTCAAGTATTAAAGACCACTTTGTCACATTTAATCAGTCTTGTTATACGATGCCTGTGGGCTGAGCAGGAAGATGTTTAGAATTAAGAAACCAAATTAATGAAATTAAGTGGTTGGGAATTTTACCCTTGGTTTGTACAGACAGACGGCTGCTGTGTAAGCCACTCTTCAGAACCCTTGTTGGACCCACTTTTAAAAACTATTCTTAAAGCTAAATACTAGTTCAGGCCTGTGGTTGCAGCTCCTTGGGAGGCTGAGGCAAAAAGACACCTCAAACTTATGAGTTTGAAGGCAGCCTAGGCAACATAGCATGGTCTATCTCAGAATACACAGATGCACACGTATGCACACACCCACATATGCACACACACCTGCGAATGTATGCACTCTAGTGCATGCGCACACACATGTGTGCGCACATACACGATGCATATGTATAATTTAAATGTAGTAAATGGTGGAAGTGGACCATGTCCTCTTCAAACAGTTTCAAAAAATTCATGGCAGCATGCAGGCAGACATGGTGCTGGAGAAGGAGCTGAGAGTCCAAAAAACGCAGACTCACAAAGTGAAGACTGCCACGCTCGTGAGCGGGGAGACAGGCGAGTGTGAAGACAGTACTGAGCTGTTTTCCCTGGCACCAGGAGGTGCTCTGCTGGTGCTGTATCCTTGTCCCTTTTCTGTTCACCTCTGAAGGGGACGTGCAGGGGAATGTGCAGAGAACATTTTAACCTATCGCAAATAGTAAGATGACCGTCTGAGGTCCTACTCAGAGCAACAGATTTTAGTAAGTAAATCCTCATCAGCTATAGCAGGAAAGGCAATTGCAGAAATGTTCTCATAGCATTGGGAATGTGATTGATAACTAGGAAATCAAGACTCATCACCCTCTGACAGCCAGAGCAGTTAAACACGGCAGGCAGAGAGATCGAAGTTGTTCCTCTCACTTTAGGGTGCACAGAGCACACTACAGACAGCCTGGCAGTCTTAGGACATTCCCTAGCACATCCATTCTCTAGCTCCCTGGAATGACTGCCCCATGCCTTGTCTTCTTCTCCTCAGCTGCTGACTTTGGCTCACTCTTCACTGAGAAAATCAAAGTTGTGGAAGGGAACTTCCTTTCACTGCGAAATGCAGAAACTGTGCATATCTGCATGGAGTCTGCCTTACATTGTTGTGGTGGTTTGAATAGTATGGACCCGTAGACTCGGTGTGTTTGAATGCCCGTTGGGAGGGGCACTATTAAGAGGTGTGGCCCTGTTGGAGAAGTGTGTCACTGTGGGGCGGTCTTTGAGGTCAGTCTCATGAGCTCAAGTCTTGCCAATGTGACACAGCCCCCTGCTGCTTGTGGATCAGGATGGAGAACTCTCAGCTCCTTCTCCAGCACCATGTCTGCCTGCATGCTGCCATGCTTCCCTCCATGGCAATAATGGACTGAACCTCTGAACTGTAAGCCAGCCCCGATGAAATGTTTTCCTTTATAAGAGTTGCTGTGGCCATGGTGTCTCTTCACAGCAACAGAGACCCTAAGACAATTGTGTTTCAGCCCTTGGAGTGTCCCTGCCCAAATTTAAGCCAGGCTGTCTGCTGTATCCTGAGTGCACCCTGCTCTTGCTCTCCCTTGTAATAATAAACCCCATTGCTGTGCACAATCTTTCTCTTCTCTGGGTCCTCCACTAACAGAAGCACATGGGTGTTCTCCATCCAACCTCCCACCGCTCTCTGATCCCACATCTTCCCCCTGCAGCTACATTCCCAGTTCTCTGCTCACCTGGGCGGAGCCTCTTGTTCCTGCTCTGTTGGGCATCCGCCCAGGTTTGATGCTGAAACCATTTCAGGATCGCCAGCAGTCTGCAGGTCACCACATTCACTGGTTACTTCTCTGTCTCCCTCTTACCCATTCAACGTTGGTCTGGGCTGACACTCCCTGTTTCTCGTGACTCCTGTACTATCTCTCCTGGACTCTCTGTTGATGGCCACTCTATTTCTAAACCTTCTTTATCCTGTCTTCTCTTTCTGTACTTTTACCTGAGGGGCATCCTCACACATTGGACAATCAGACACATCCAAATGCCTACCACAGCCCTCCTGTTAAATACTGCATTCCTTTTCCAAAGTAACTAACCACAGCGGTACTCAACCCATGTTCTCTGCTGAAAAGGATGAAATAAAGTCAGCATGTCAGTTAACCTGGGCTGTTCTCTAGGGGCTTCATGGCTCTTTCTGGTTGGTGGCAGAGTCCCATGCATTTGTGGGATTGAGGTCCAGTGTTCTTATGGGCTGCTGGCTCTCAGTCTAGAGGAATTCATTGGCTTGTGACTTGTTCTCTTTGATAGTCTGCACTGGCACACTGTGTCCATTTTGGGCTTTAAGTCTCTCTATCATCCCCTCTGCCTTCCTTTTCTGCCTTTAAAGGATCCACATAATTTCAGATAATTCAGAATAATTTTCCTGTTATCTTGAAGTTGTTATTATTAAGTCAGTTATATTTGCAAAATGCTCTTTACAATGTAATGTAAAATATTCATGGGTATGACACTGGGGAACAGAGGGGTTCCGTCCAGATTATTCTCTTCCTACCATATACCGCTGCTGAGTCTCAGAGTAACTGTGCTTGGTGAGACATGCTGTAATCACAGCTCTTGGGACACTGAGGAAGAGTGATCTTGAGTTCAGGGTCAGTCTGGGCTACATTAGCAAGTTCAAAGCTAGCTTAAGCTACATAGTGAGCTAGAGATTTGGTTTAGTGGTAGAGCACTTGTCCAGCATGTGTAAGGCCCTGGATTTGACCCCTAAATAGCTAGCGCTCTCTCTCTCTCTCTCTCTCTCTCTCTCTCTCTCTCTCTCTCTCTCTCTCTCTCTCTCTCTCTCTCTCTCTCTCTCTCTCACACACACACACACACACACACACAAACACAATTTCTCTCTAAATTATAAAACTCTAACAGCTAGGTTCTTGTTAGTCTTGTATCTCCAGAAAAGGACATAGAAGGTTCTTGAATGAATGATTTCTTGTCAATCATTAAATCGTAAGTGTTAATTTTAGAAAGTATAAAGTATCTCACAAATAAATCCTAACCCACCCCCAGAGAGAGCCACTTGTTCATGTTTAGGCAAACGTGATAGTTCAGCTTTTATTATGCATGTGGTTTAGAATCTGCTCTTGCCCTTGAGATGACCTGGATGACCTTTGTGGCACTCTTCTTCTACAATATGGTTGTTTAGTAACTCCTTATCCTTCATAAATAAGTGTTATAATCAGTTAGTGTACATCTGCGATCCTCCTGAACGAACGTCTTTGAACACAGTCTTTTCCTTGCCTCTTACCTTTGCTTATGGAGAATTTAAAAGCATATTTACTAGGTCAGAAGGCAGACGTGTCTTTCAGGTCCGAATTGTACTAGTCTCATCAGTGTGACAATATACGTCACATAAACCTAAGGGAGGTGCATTGACTTTAGTCCACATTTTTGTAGGGTTTTTTGGGTGGTTGTTTGGCCCTGTGTACTTGGGCTAAGTGTCACTGTGGTAGACCCTGCACTACTGAAGGCACTTTCCTGCCTAAGCAGAGGGGAGTACAGGAAGCCACCAGGCAGGACAGTTCCCAAGGACATGCCCCCAAAGACCTACTCCAAATAGGCCCACCCCCTACATTTCACCACCACATGGTGCCATAGTCTCTGGAAGACCCTCACAGACACACTCAGGCGTGCTTCACTGATCCAGGAACGTAATGTTCCTTTCAACCAGTCTGGGAGCGCTGGGCTCGAAAGTCTTTAGTGGAAATGGCTTAGTCAGCGCTTGTTTGATAAATAGCAGAGCTGGATTTTTGTATGTTCACTGGTTCTGTCTCCTTCTTTTCAGTGTTACATGTGCTTGTGTCTGCTGGGTGTTGATCTGTGCCATTCTTACACCCCAGGAGTATTTGTTTCATTAAATGGCACAAGGTGGGGATCTAATTTCACTCTTCCTTCTCCCCAACAGATTGAAAGTACTATTTCTTGAACAGTAGTTCCCTCTTTTGCTGATAAAAGAGGCCACTTCATCACAAACTTAATATTATTATAATTCAGTTCCACAATGTTTTCAGACAATTAATTAAAAATGACTATATTCAGTCCTGTGCCTTTTAAATATAATTAGTAATAGAACTGATTAGTATAATAGCTTAGATGGTATTTGAATGGTTCATAGGGATTTGGGTTTTAAAGCATAAATGATTTGTCCTCATACTTGCTGCGCTACAGAAGACCAACCTCTGTTGAGCACTTGACCATACCCAAAGTGCTACCATCTTGCAGGGAAAAAGGCTAGTTTATTTTGCAGTTGAAAGTGTCCAGCTAGGCTGGACATGGTGGCTCACGCCCTTAATCCCAGAACTCGGGAGGCAGAGGCAGGCAGATTTCTGAGTTTGAGGCCAGGCTGGTTTACAGAGCTACACAGAAAAACCCTGTCTCAAAAAACCAGGGGGTTGAGGTGGTGGAAATCTTGGACTGGAGAGATGGCTCAGTGGTTAAGGGCTCTTCAGAGTTCAATTTCCAACACCCACATGGCATGGACAACCAACTATAACTGTAGTCTATAACTGCCCTCTTCTGGTGTACAGATGTACATGCAGACAAAACGTCCACAAACATAAAATAATTAAATTGTTAAAAAAAATAGTATCTAGCCAATGCCTAGGCTTTTTGGGGTGGCCATTTAGCCCAAGCTTAGGTGACTGTTCCATCATAGAGAGACTTTCTGTTGTAACAACAGCAATGGCTTCAATAACTTCTGATAGTCTGTGGAAGGATTGTCTGTTGAGGAATGCTTGTTACCTCCTCTATGTTTACTATACTTGCTAAAATTTTAAGGAAGATGCTGTTTGATTTAGAAGGTGAAACAAACTCCTTGAAAGCATGGCTGGAAAAGGGAAAGCTGCTTTAGGTAGTATTAAGATATCCTGGGGTACTGTATGAAATGGATTATCAAGTGCGATCAAGTCTATTCAGGAAGCATAGAAAATAATATTACTCTGAGAGCAGGTGCTTTGTAAAGAAATAAACATTGGGGTGGTAATGTCTGTATCATCTAATATGCATTTTCTCTCAGCAAGTAGAAAAAAGGCCCCAAAGATATCAGCATATAAACACATCCCTTTTATGTATTACTTTTAGCCTGAAAGGTAAGTGCTATTTTGATAGAATGCTTCCTGTCAAACTATTAATAATAGGCATACATATTTGATATTTCATTTGCTTTTGCTAAACCGACAAGATAACCCAATGCTAATTTCAGGTGTATGCATCTCCTGAGGCTGTTGGACCAAAGTACACTTTATTTTGTTGGTCCCACAGCAGGCATTTGTACTGTGCTTCCTCTTAGTCCTCCATTGTTTTCAGAAGGAGGTGAGGGTGGAGTGTCTGTGAAAAACTTGAATATTGAGGCCTCTGAGACAAGAAGGAAATGGGGGGGCGGTGATACAGGGGCCCAGGGAGGAGAAAGTGTAGAATGAGAAAGGTGGGCACACAGCACTTCAAGTGTGAGTGTTTACCACAAAACGTAAGGAGGAAAGGACACCGGACGAGTGCCAGCCAGGTTTGTCAGGTGGAGGCACAGTGTGGGAGGGCAGTGTTGAGGTGGCTGAAGAGTTGGCATGAGGACGCTATTCATGTGTCCCTGAAGAGGCCAGCTTTGCAGCGGAGGGGCAGAGATGCTGTAAACAGTGTCTCTGTGGAAAAAGGGATCAAAGTGGGAACTCTGCAGCTGACTGGGTCAAGGTCATACAGCAGGATTTCTATAGCAATTGGGTCATTCTGTCTTTAGAACAAAGTGTGGTGTTTACTTGAGACAAGTTAACAAATGCAGATGATAGCTTTTTATTTTAAAACCAAAACCACTCTAGCCGGGCGGTGGTGGCACACACCTTTAATCCCAGTACTCGGGAGGCAGAGCCAGGCAGATCTTTGTGAGTTCGAGGCCAGCCTGGTTTATAGAGCGAGATCCAGGAAAGGCGCAAAGCTACACAGAGAAACCCTGTCTCGAAAAACCAAAAAAATCAAAAACAACAACAACAACAAAAACAAAAACAAAACCACTCTAAATATTGTGTGGCTTTAAGCTAACATTCCAGAAGCAGTCTATATCCCCTCTCCCTATTTATGAGAGGCGTTGGGCAAGAAAGAAACATCATTCACAAGCAGGATTTCCCTTCCCCTCAGAACGTGGATGACTGAGTTTGTGTATGTGTGTATGGAGTTTGAAATACAAATGCATCTTCATAGAGATCTGGTCTAGGAAACTACAGTTGGATCCATGTCCTTTGGGACCATGTCCTCCTGGGGTGTCTGCGTCAACAATGGGTTGTCTGAAATGCATATTTTTGCTTTTTAGATGCCGATAGACAAGATTCCATCAATCTCTTCCTGGGTGTTTTCCACCCCACAGAAGGGAAACCTCATCTCTGGGAACTCCCCACAGACTTTTACCTGCACCACAAAAACACCATGAGCCTTTCACCGTC
>CABHPR010137527.1:29273-40139 GCA_902168415.1 Peromyscus melanophrys | reverse complement strand
TGGTATCTTGTTAATTGGAGCTGATTCTTCAACCCCAGCTAACCCAGAACCACAGAATCTTCAAAATAACAAATGACCCCAATAAAGTCTTTAATCTTCCCTCTGAAACTTCACAAACCAGTCCTCCATCCTCTGCACTGCTCTCAACATTCTATGCTTCCAGCTTCCCACAGAACATCCCACAGGGCTCTTAATGCTCAATGGCTCTTCTAGTCCAAATTTCCAAAGTCCTTTCACAATCCTCCCCCAAACGTGGTCAAGTCTGTCACAGCAACACCCCACTCTGCTGGTACCAATTTGATTTAGTTAGGGTTTCTATGGCTTCAACAAAACACCATGACCAAAAACAAGTTGGTGAGAACAGGGTTTATTTGACTTCTATCATCAGAGTAAGTCAGAACAGGAATTCAATCAGGGCAGGAATTTGGAGGCAGGAGCTGATACAGAGGCCATGGAAGGGAGGTGCTTACTGGCTTGCTTTACATGTCTTGCTCAGCCTGCTTTCTTATAGAACCCAGGGCTATCAGCCCAGGGATAGCACCACCCACCGTGGTCTAAGCCCTCCCTATTGATCACTAATTGAAAAAATGCCTTATATCTGGATCTCATAGAAGCATTTCCTCAGCTGAGGCTTCTTCCTCAGATGGTGTGAAATTGACACACAAAACCAGTCAGTACAATTTTCTATTTCGGTTGATTATTAGAAGATTGGTAGGCAAAGTCAAGGGAAAAAATATTTTAAAAAAGTGCATCTGAGCCGGGCGTTGGTGGCGCACGCCTTTAATCCCAGCACTCGGGAGGCAGAGCCAGGCAGATCTCTGTGAGTTCGAGGCCAGCCTGGGCTACCAAGTGAGCTCCAGGAAAGGCACAAAGCTACACAGAGAAACCCTGTCTCAAAAAAAAAAAAAAAAAAAGTGCATCTGTTCAAGCAATGCCTATCGTTTTATGGGGGAATGTAACATGAATTACTAAATGGTCTTATTGTTAAAAATAACCTGGAGCCAGATATTGGGGTAAAAGCTGAAAGATCAGAGGAATAGAACAAGCCAGCCACAAGTTCTTACCACTAGGAAATCCTCAGCCCAAGAGATCTGCTTCCTGCATACTCACACCTTATATACCTTGCTGTTACCTGCCATCATACTTCTTCTCTCTACCCAGCTCTATCACTTCTTGTATGTCTGTTAAGATCTGTAGACCTCTGTGGTTAAATAGTGCTGGGATTAAAGGCATGTGCTACCACACCTGGCTCTGTTCCCAGTGTGGCCTTGAACTCACAGATATTCAGATGAATCTCTGCCTCATGAATACTAGGATTAAAGACATGTGCTACCACTGCCTGACCTCTATGTTTAATATAGTGGCTGGCTTTGTCCTCTGATCCTCAGGCAAGCTTTATTTGTTAGAGCACAAATAAAATATCACCACAAGGGAAAGCAGTGTTTATAATTGTATTTGGCCCTTCTGTTACCTTGTTGAACATAACAGTAGTGAATGTTAGTAAACTTCTAGAATAAATAGTGTATTTTCATGAGCTAATTTATAATATTCAAAAAGGAATTTATGAAATTGGTAAATATCCATATGTGTATGCATGTATTCCACAATTATTGAGTTGATGAAAATAACAGCACATTATAAATTACTTATAAATACCAAGCATGTTAATTCATAGGATGGGATAGATTCTAAGTTTTTAAGAAAGAACAAATCAATCTCCATTTTTAACCTTTATAGTGATAATATCATGAGATAGCATCTGAATAATTTCCATCAAAGATAAAATTAATCTTCATTTTTCAATTTAAAGCATTGCTAGTAAATAAACTGTATCCCTTCAGATTATCTGCTAATTATTTCACAAATAAAATTGAAGTTGTTACTGTCTGTGGACATACCACATAAATTAAATTACCCATTGCTTTTTAAAAGTTATTAATGTGTTCATCTCAGAGTGCTTGTATTTCCCTTCATTGTAAGTGATTTATGTAATTCATTAGATTGTGGTAATTATCATCTAAGACTCATAAGACTTGTTTCTGTGTGGTTTGCTAGTGGTGATGAAGTACACTGTGATTCACGAGGCATTTGATAAGCTGTGCATATCGGATAATGAAGCCATCCACATTATCTTGAAGCCACAACTAGATACAATTTATTTTATTAGTAATAAGGCCATCCTGGAGAGGACTTAGAAAACAGTTATTACCTAGTGGTTATATTGTGGAGTTAGAAAAAAATAAAATTCCTGAAACAATATTGGTTCGTTTCTCACTAAGTTAAACATTGTCCTTAAATGTTTCTCAGCCATTTGCATTTCTTCTTTTGAGAACTATTTGATAAGATCTGTACCCCATTTTTATTTGAATTATTTGTTTTCTTGACATCTAGTTTTGTGAGTTCCTTATGTATTTTGGAATATTAGCCCTTGTGGTGGTTTGAAAGAAAATGGTCTCCACTTTAAGTGGCACTATTAGGGGGTGTGGCCTTGTTGGAGGAAGTGTGTCACTGTGGAGGTGGGCTTTAAGGTCTCCTTTGTTCAAGCTATGCTCAGAGTGGTACAAAGTTCACTTCCTCTTGCTAGTGAATCAAGATGTAGAACTCTCAGCTACCTCTCCAGCTCCATGTCTGCTTGCACAGTGCCATATTCCCTGCCATGAGGATAATGAACTACACCTCTGAAGCTGTAAGCCAGCTACAATTAAATGTTTTCCTCTATAAGAGCTGTCGTGGTCACAGTGTCTATTCACAGCAATTGAAACCCTAACTAAGACAGCCCTCTATATTAGATTTGTAGTTAGTAAACATGTATTTCCATTCTGTAGGCTGCTGCTTTGTTTGAATGATGGTTTCCTTTGCCATGAAGAAGCATTTCAATTTCATGAGGTCCCATGATCTTCATGCCTGTTTTTATCAGTATCATTTTCAGAAAGTCTTTCCTTTTTCTTTTTCAAGCGCCAATGAGTTCAAGGCTATTCTTCACTTTCTCTTCCCTGAGGTGCAGTGTTTCGGGTCTCATTATGAGTTTTGTACAGGATGATAAGTATGGACCTATTTGTATTCTTCCACTGTAGCCAAACAGTTTGACCAGCATTATTTGTTGAAGATACTGTCTTTTTTCTGCCATGCTTATGAAAAATTTGGTGTCCATGGAAGTGTGGATTTATGTCTGTGCTTTCAATTTTATTATATTTATCACATGTCTGTTTTACGCCCATATTACATTGTTTTTAAAGTATAGCTTTCTAGTACAACTTGAAATCAGTGTGAGTGTTGATGTTTGATTTAAGCTGCAGTAGTATTTCTTTTAAGAACTTGGGTGCCCTTATATTTGGTACACAGATGTTAAAAATTACAATGTCTTCTTGGTGGATTTTGCATTCATGAATAAATAGTGCCCTGGTCTATCTCTTCTAATTAGTTTTGCTATGGTGTCTATTTTATCAGCTATTAAAATAGCTACACTAGCTTGCATATTAGGTCCATTTGCTTGGAATACCTTTTTTCCATCCTTTTACCGTGAGCTGTTATCTATCCTTGATGTTAAGGTGCGTTTCTTGGATGCAACAGAAGAGTGGATCCTGTTTTTCCATCCATTCTGTCAGTCTGTGTGTTTTTTTTTAACTGGGGGCAATGGGGAAGGGAGCTTGCAGCAGGTGTTCTGCTAAAGAGCTGGGGATAAGACTGAGGGAATGGATTTGGAGGAGCTGAGGAAGACTTAGCCTATGTTAGAGCTCTATAGTTAGCCTACATGTTTGCCTGTGCAGAGAGGCCTGTGGATTTCCAGGGAGTGCCTGCTGGATTTCCAGGCTGAGATAAAGCAACAAGTGGGAGGGGGGGAGTCAGGAAGCTAAGATCTGTGTAATCCACTGGATATGGGGGCAGGATAGGAAGGGAGGCTACAGCAGATGTCCTGTTGCAGAGCTGAGAATGAGACTAGGGGGTTGGATTAGGAGTACAAAGGCAAGATTCTAGAATACATATAACTTGAAATCTATCCTAAGTTTAGAAACTCTATATTTTTCAAAAATCAAAACTTTTACCTTTCTTTTGAATGTGCCTTTTGTTCTACTGACAAATAGATTTCAAATATTTTACATGTTATTGATTAAAATTGATCAAATATTTTGATTAAAATATTGATTAAAATTGATCAAATATTTTACATGTTATTGATTAAAATTGATGATATCCAGAATAGGATATAGGGAGGGTAAAATGATTGCCTGACAGGTCCAGTCTCCTGGGTTTTCTCCTTGACATCATAACAAATCACAGTACATAGAAATTATGATAATTTTCAAGATTATGTTAGAAAATGTCATAATAGTCATGCATAAGTAACCATTTTCTTGAGGCTATCTTTTTATAAAATCCAGGACAATGTCCTCCACTAATCCTTTCCTTTTGTAACAGTCCTAAAGTTCTCATGTGCTGCTGGGTTTGAGAGGCCTGACTTGCAGCTCCTCAAATCCACCTGTAACTGTGCCCTCCACCTCTCCTCTAGTATGAAAACCAACATATCAAGTACTATCCTTCTCACATTTCAATTCTTTTCTGCCTTCCTGCCTCTGTATTAGTTTTACTTCATTTATGGAAATGATTTGATTTCTAAGGGCACAGGTTATGCCACTGCATTTATGTGTAAATTAGGCAGTAGTATCAGTAATTTAATGTTTAAAATGGGTTTCCATATATAGGACAAACTATTCTAGAATTTGTAATCCTCTTGAATTCACCTTCTAAATATTGGAATTATAAGCATGTATTACCACATACTGAAATTTGTAATTCTTTTGTGTGTGTGTGTGTGTGTGTGTGTGTGTGTGTGTGTGTGTGTGTGTGTGTGTAAATCTGGAGTATGTCTATACACATGTGAGTTCATGTAGAACTCAACACTTTAGGTAGAATGTTATTCCACAAGGAACCTTCTGCATCCCCAGAGCTAGGATTACAGTGGCTATAATGCACATATTTTAAAATAGATACCTGAAATCAAAACTCAGGACCTCGTGCTTTGAAATGCCTCTCTGACTCTTTTATTTTTTAATAATGTCATACTAATATTTAAAGTAAAATTTAATAAATGCCAATTTCAGGTAACTGTATAACATTTAATACATGATTGAATAATTGGATAATTTTCTGCTATGACTTTGTTTTTGGCCTTCTATTTTTGTAGTATAATTTGTATCTATATGTGATATAAATTCTTAGAAAAACTCACTTCTTATTTCAATAGTCAAGTGTGAAGTGAATTTATATTTTGGTTGTGAGCCTAGCCTTTAATGGCTAAGCCATCTCTCCAGCTTACAAAGTGAATTTAAATACAAGAACTAAGAACTATCTTATATTTACTCCATTTCAATGCTTCTTGCATTCTCTTTGTTTTCTCTTACAAGCATTCATCTAGAAATGTTTTCCTTCAATAATTATTGTCCTTCATAATGAGTGTTGAAAGTCTTTACTCAGCCTTGCTTTGAGGCATAGGGTCTTTGTTTTACTTTGTTTTTAATTGCTTTAGAGATGCCATTCCTTTATTTTTTATTATATTTATGATGAGCTTGAATTCTTTGTTTTTTGTCCTGTGAATCATATGCTTTCTAAAGCATTCTCTTTATCACTGAGTTGGTTGTAGTTCCATTCACTTGGATTTTTCTTCTTTCAATTTTTCTAAACACCTTAGACCTGTAGTTTTGTTCTTCCAATGCAATTTGGGAAATTTTCAGGCTTTTCACCAGAAATACTTTGATTGATCTTTCTACCCCTACATTTGTCATATAAATAAATAGAAATAGACCACTGGAAAGTATCTCTCTGTTCCAAAGCATGCAAGATTTCCTTTTGAAGTATTTCTACTGCTTTGTTTATGAATCTTTCATTCCCTGATGTCTAAACTGTTAAATTTATCCATTGGTTTTCAATTGAAAACATGATAATTTTCATCTCATAAGATCAATTTGACACTAGCCTTTGCCTTCTGTGTTTGTGTTTATGTCCAAGCTGTTCTCTGTCTTCTTATGCACACTTAGAACAGCTCTTTAATGTTCTAGACATCTCAGCTTGTATGTTCTATGTTTACAGAATTTGTAAAGGTTTTCTTTATCATTTATTGTTTGTTCGTGTTTATATGCTTGTTCGTTCAAGTGTGTCTATGTGGAGGTCAAAGGACAACTTACTGGTATTGGTTCTTTC
Organism: Peromyscus melanophrys; assembly: GCA_902168415.1. Classification (NCBI taxonomy): domain Eukaryota; kingdom Metazoa; phylum Chordata; class Mammalia; order Rodentia; family Cricetidae; genus Peromyscus; species Peromyscus melanophrys. Next base: position 33,944 of record CABHPR010137527.1, on the reverse strand, counting down.
TTTCCAAACTTGCTTTGTGCCCAGGAATGGAATTCAAGTCATCAAGCCTGTGGGCAGCTGCCTTTAGTGACTGAGCCATTTTGCCAGCATAGATTTGTGTCCTTAGTTCATAGACTTATTTTACTCATTTGTTTGTTTATTAGAAGCTTGGAAGATTTTATTGGGTAGCCATTTTAAGATAGGCTAGGGCAGTCTTTGGTTTCCAGCTGATATGAAATCAGTCCGTGGAATATACAATAGCTTGTGCAAAGGTGACCCTCCACTCTAACTGCCAGGGATAATTCCTCCACCTACATAAGCCCCAGTGAGCCTATCATCTGCCTTTCTTGGGCTTATTGGTAATTTTTTTTCTGGTAAGTGGTGTGTGTGTGTGTGTGTGTGTGTGTGTGTGTGTGTTTGTATGCTGCACAGAACAGAGGGAAATTCTTGGGTGTCATTCTACTGTCTACACCCCCTTATTTTATTTCTTTCATTTTTTTAAGAGATTCTTTCTCTGGTTCTGAGTTCTCCAAGTAGGCTAGGCTGCCCAGCCAGGGACCCCCAAGGATATGTCTTCCAATACCTCATATTGGGATTGCATTCCCAGATATTTTGGTGTGGGTATTGTGGATCAAATCAGGCCTTTTTATATGGAAGACAAGCACTTTAAAAACTAAGTCATGTTCCAGCCCCTCATTATTATTTTGTATTGGTCTCATGTAGGTTTTCTCACTCATATAGCTGTTCATTTGCCAGCTTGCTACATGAGGGCAATCTTCTTTCCTGAAGACCTGTACCTCACCCTCACTCTTAGTACCTTCCACCTCTCCTCTCTGGTACCCAGCCCTGCAGCGTGCCCTCACCATCTTCATTGTCTGTCCACCTTACCTCTTCAACATCCAGAGTTCTAGAAGGGCTCCCTGAAGTCAGAGTGCTTATCATCTTAACTCATGATTCTGCATTACAATTTAGATACCATCTCATAATACCTCTCCCCCAATGCACCGTTTCTCAGGAAATTAATTATTGTATTTTTTAAAAATTCTGTCATAATGGTAATGGGCTCAGAAATCCAAGTCCTTATAGTGACAATACAGCTAAAAGCATTGCTTGCTCTTTCCTTCCTTCCTTCCTTCCTTCCTTCCTTCCTTCCTTCCTTCCTTCCTTCCTTCCTTCCTTCTTTTTTTTTTTCTTTCTTTCTTTCTTTCTTTCTTTCTTTCTTTCTTTCTTTCTTTCTTTCTTTCTTTCTTTCTTATGTTTTACAATCATATTTTTGACTAATATTCTTAACAATCCACCAGCAATAGAAGTGTGTAAAGACAGCATTTTGTAGCATGAATCTAAGTGTTTGGAAGTAAAAACAAACTTTTTTTTTTCTCGAGACAAGGTTTCTCTGTGTAGCTTTGCGCCTTTCCTGGAACTCACTCTGTAGCCCAGGCTGGCCTTGAACTCACAGAGATCCGCCTGGCTCTGCCTCCCGAGTGATGGGATTAAAGGTGTGCGCCACCACCGCCCGGCAAAACAAACTTTTGAAGAGACATCATCAAAATGTATCCTACTCAAACCTAGAAGGAATATACAAAAATATATTTTAAAAATAGGTTTAAAACTTTTGCAAAAATGTAAAACATCACAAAAAATTTAGTAACATATGGTTATTTGACATAGTTCTTGGAGGCATTTTTCCTTGGCTATACCATCCTGTTCTTCTTCATATGATAGTGATTAATCTGATAGCATATTCTGATAGGAATATGTTCAGTCTCACATTATCTGTTTTATGTTTAATATCAATAATTGTTTAAAAATTCTTTTCAGCTTAAGACTATTTCTAATGCCGTGTGAAATTTTGGAGACGTTTTTGTCAACTACAATAAGTTTTGATCCACTGCAATCAAATTTTGTGCATGAATGTATTTTAAAATTTGTCTGCATATTCCATGCTGACTTCAGCTATAAGTATTTCAGGTATCATTTCTCCTCTTCTACCTGCATTTTATTCATGTGTAGAGCTGAAAGATTTAGAGCTTGCTGGCAGATATGTGCCTATGAGCCACAATGGCAGCAACATAAGTAAGAAACACTAACACTAAACAACAATACTGCTGAAAAACTCCAAAAATATGTTTCAGTAAATTCAAACTAAATATATAATGTTCATCTTTCCTAGACACTGCCTAAATGCCAGTAGCTACTCCCACCCACCCAATCAGACAGAATAAACAATAGATTACAAAACAGAAAAGGAACCCTACCACAGTGAAGATTATTTTTCTACTTCCTTTCTTTTCTTTTACCTTTTTTCTACTTTTTTTCTTGGTCAATCTACAAATGTACTTGATTTTATGAAGGCCTAATTTAGATTTTTTTTCTGTTGAGGCTTTAGAGTAGTTCCTGAAAGTAAAGATTCACAAAGGTGGTTATTATTATTATCATTATTATTATTATTGTTGTTGTTGTTGTTGTTGTTATTATCCCTCAACACTTACATTAACTTTTTATAGAAAAAAATATTAACAACACAGTAAAACTCCCTAGCCAACGAAACAAAAGTAGATGACATAATACTCTGAAGAAAAATTCCTCTCAACTGCCAGCCAGTGTTGGTAATGTGTTTCTCTAAGTTGATTATGAACTGCATATGAAGAAATGCAACAGTCTCCTCCTGTGAGTACAGTCACCACTTCTATTTTTAGCCTTTTAGCACATAAAGATTTCCTACCATGTACCGTGACCTCTAGAAACAAAAGTCAGCTGAATAGATTGTAAAAGCAATTTACTAATGAATTACTTACATGTCCTTGAAAGTGTTTGTATTTCATATAGAGTTCAATAAAATGTTTAGATGAAAATATTTCTATTGTTGAATATGCATAGACATTGTCAATAATAATGATTTTTCTCTAATTGTAACAAACACAAAACCTGTAAAATTACCCCTGATACTTCATCAAACATACTGGGAGAAAAGAGATATGCTTTAGTTATATCTGTATGTAACAAATTCTAATTCATTGCAGATACAGCAATAATGTACTATTATAAAAAATTATAAAAAAGAACCCTCTGCATAGAAATTACTAATTTTAATATTTGAAACCTATGTGTCAATAGCATGAACATGAAAAATTACCAAAATTACATTTTACTTTCTAAAAACCACTTCCCCCCGCAAGAGCATAGAGAAAGTGGCAGATAAATGCTGAAACCTAGTACATGCTTAAAATGATTTAGTCATCTTTACAAGAATTGGCACAGCATAAAAAAGTAAAGAGTGGTGGCAATTTAGAGAATTTCTTAATGGGATAAGTTTTGCCATGAAAAATAATCAATGTTGATTTTATATATCTTTCACTCTTCCAAGGTGATAATGCCTACTTAAAAACAGAAAACAAGATTTTTGGAACACATATGAATTCTGAATTTTCATTTAATCAATAGTAATTAGATTTACAGTTTAACTGCATTTTCAATAGATTTTACCACAGCATTTTATGCCTTACATTTTTCTGGACAGATCTATACAATAGGAATTGTTTGAACCTCATTTTTCTGACAGGCCAGCTATTGCTGTGCAATTTAATTTTCCCCTCTCCAGATATTATTTTTCCCAGTGGCTAATGTAAGTTTTTGAGAAAAAATGACATTGTAACTCTTGGACGTAAGTCTTCAGCAAGAATTTATTTATATCATCCAATATGATGAGCCATGTCCTGAACTGACATACTTTCATGTATAACTGAAAGATAAGTATATCATGAAACCAATTGATGATTCCCTATATCTCTAACATGCATCTTTGCTGTGCTAACAGAGTCTGGTGTGACTATTTGTTTTCCAATCATGGGTGAGTTAGCGGATGTCATCAGTCAAAGCTGTATTTGCAGTCATCTAGAGACAAGGTGACAATGATTTAGCTCCTTTCTGTAATGTTTATGTCAGAAGGTCGCAGAAACCTGAAGAGGTGAAGTTACCTGGCATTTATAATGCTGTAAATCTTTCTAAGGAGATCCCCACTTATATTACTATGTCCCTTTATTCTTTACACAGTCGTTTCTCATCAATGTGTCACTTCTGGAATTCTTCAAACATTGCGGATTTTGAAATAGTTCTGAATATTAACTGCATATCATATCTTCGTAAATGCTAGTTGACATTCCTGAAAACTAAGCCAACAATACATTAAAACATGACATTGGAACATGACACAGAAATAAATATCAATGATTAAGTAAGTCTTCCTTTTGGATAATTATTTCAAAATAAATTAGAGACAAAAGTAGAAAGGTTGATGGATGAAATTAATGAAGGAGGTTAAAGCATTTAAGCACAACCAGAATTTTATTCCATCACATCTTATTGAGAAAAGGCAAATTTCTTTCTGTCTGTAATCCCTGGTGTGTGATAATGAGGGACTCTGGTTACAATAAAGAGAAACACCAGCATCATTTAAACAGATTTGAGCTACCATTTAAAATTATCTGGGCCCACAAGATAGCTCATGAGGTAAAGATGTTTGCCTACAAACCTAATGACCTGAGTTCAATCTCTGGGGACCCATGTAGCAGAAGGAAAAAACTGACTCCTGAGAACTGTCCTCTAATCTCCACACGTTAGCAGTGGTTCATGCATCACCCCCCACAAAACACACACACACACACACACACACACACACACACACACACACACACA
>CABHPR010137527.1:0-29263 GCA_902168415.1 Peromyscus melanophrys | reverse complement strand
ACACACACACACACACACACACACACACACACACACACACACACACACACACACAAATAAATGTAGTACAATTTTTTAATCAAAAGAAGTATATGTATTATAGGACCTGGAGACTTGGCTCTGTAGTAAAGAGCATTGATGCTATTCTAGAGGGATTGTGTTCTATTCCCAGCACCCACATAGCTGGTCACAACCATCTATAATTCAGTTCCAGGGGATGTAACACCGTCTTTTGGCCTATTCAGGCACTGCATGCATGTGGTGCTCAGACATTCAGGCAAAACACTCATATATATGAATACAGCTCTTCAATAAGTTAGCACCATGGGGTTTCATAAGATGACTACATGAAAATGTTGTTGTAGCTTACAATTCCATGAAGATAAGATGATAAACATTGATTTATACATTTATGAAAACATTTGTAGAATATAACATTTAAAATATCACAACAGGCTTTTATTTTTGCATATCTCCTTATGTTAGTTAAAATATTTTCAATTAGGTTATGAACCTGAAAGTTGGATTTCTCTTTGGATAATGAGTAGAATATATTCTAAAAACAAACATCATCCAACTACACACAAACAAAAACTCATAGATATGAAAAACATGCAACTGTCCACTATTATTAATATAACAATATAAACACCAAGCTTCATTTCGAACTTTCACGTTAGTGTTTTAATAGTTCTTTATCTCAACAGTCCATAGTGTCTGTTCACACTGAAATTCATCAATAGTCTAAGGACATTACACTAGACACTACATTTTTTAAAATGGCTGAATAAAATCCTGTAACTTAGTTACAAGTAATGGAAGATCACCAGTATATCTAGCAATAACCACTGTACTGGAATTGACCTAATCCACATCTGACTAGTAAGGGGTCTACTGGTAATATGTGTTGTTAAAGTATAATGCTTTTCAATATGCATTGCTGTGTTCAAATCTTGAAGTGAGTGTTTGTTGCCTGTGATTTTCGGATAACTGTTTTACTACTCTAAAATCTTTTTGGAAGCCCTGTGACCTAACTCTTAATACTGTTTGAATATTAAGGACGCCACTTAGTTAGTTCTCCACAAACTACATGTACAGCTAGAAGGATTTTCAAGTACTTTAAAATTAATCCACATCTCACTGTGTTTGTTTTCTTATTAACCAAAAGAGCAATTTTGATAGTAGTCATGGGATGAATTTTAATCACAGAGTAAACACCAGCAAATGTCATATCAGGTATTCATTTCAGTAGCTGACCCTCCAGAGGCATGGATAGACGGCACACATTCTACAGAAAATAACTAAAACATGCTTTGACAATTGAATATTCCACAGTGAACTGGACATACAGGAGGTTATCTGGTGTTCCTGTGGAAATTGGCTAAAAATGGACTCCATTTCAATTTTCATGAAAAAAGCAATATCAGTTCCACTTTACAATTTGTCTGATTTGAATTGTTGAATGTACATAAAAAGGTCTTCAAAGTTTGTAGATGACTTGGTAATTCACTGCACTAGTTCTCGTGAAATAAAATGTATTCAAACTTCTCCATTTTGAATCAAAAATTTGTAATTTTTCATTTATGTTTGAATATACATAATAGAGTTAAATAACTCAGAAATTCTTAATTCATTTGAAGAGTAATTTCATAAAAACAGAATGTCAGTGAGAGGAACATCCATGTCATTGGAGCCAACCCTTCCTAACCTTCTTTGTATGACCAGTACTAGTGCATCCTATGAACAAAGGAGGAAGAGGATATGAACAGGCCATGCTGCATGGGTCAGATGTTCTACACAAGGCAGCTGGACAAAAGTCTGAAGCCACCTGCCATTCTGACTCCTTACTACTAACAGATGAGGCTAACTCAGCTGTAGCCCAGGAATACTGAAGCCCTCCCAATGGTAGAGTTTCCATACTAAGAAAGGAGATATATGAAGATTATAGTCACCAACCTCCTCAACTCAGTGCACCTATGTCCTAATCCACAGTGAGCAGATGTCTACTGTGAAATTCCAGCTACTGTAAATTGGCATAAAATTTCTGTGAAGCGGGTGAGAAAAGGGACAGTGGAGCTCAAAAATGAAAAGTTTCACCTGTGGCTATGCATCAGCATCTGATTTCATTGAGACAGTGCTGGAAGAATTTCATGTAGCAGAACTCCAAAAACAATGAAGTTCTCATTGGAGAAAACTTTGGAGTGTAACACAAATTGCTAAATGGTTTTATTAATAAAAAATCCAGAGCCAAGTATTGGGGTGAAAGCTGAAAGATTAGAGAAACAGAACAGCCATCCACGTTCTTACCTCTATGAAATCCTCAGCCTCAAGAGTGTGAATTTCTGTTTCCTCATGCCTTATATACCTTTCTATATCCTGTCATATTACTTTCTGGGATTAAAGGCATGTGTCCTTCCCCAGCAAAGACATGAGATCTCAAGTGCTGGGATTAAAGGTATGTGCCACCACTGCCTGGTTCTGTTCCCAGTGTGGCCTTGAATTCACAGAGATCCAGACCGATCTCTGCCAACAGGTGTGTGCCAACACTGCCTGAACTCTGTGTCCAATTTAGTGCCTGGCTTTGTCTTCTGATCCCCGGGAAAGCTTTATTTGGGGTACACAATATATTACCACATTGGAGGATATTTGTTTTAGTCTCATGTCTGTTGGTTAAATGCAAAATCAGAATTCATGTACTCTGTAGAATGTAGAGTTTATTTTGTTTGCACTTCTGGAAGCTAAGTCCAAAGACTTAGGACTATAATTAGCAAGGGCTTTCTTGCCTATGTGGATATTCTGTGAAGACAATGGCTCTAGGTGACGCTGAGGATAAAATGTCAGAAGCAGTGAAAGAAAGAATGATTGTGATGACCAACCTCATGACAGCAAATTATTGATACGCTAGTCCATTAATCTGTTCATGGCAGGACCTTCAGCACTTAACATTTTATGATCACACGTTTTCATACCTCACAATAAGGATTGAGGATTTTGTGTAAAGATATCCCCACCAAAAATCACCCAGAGCTCTATAACATCAATAGCAGCAAGAAGGTTCAACAGTTCTAAGTATAATAAAGAGAAGAGGCAGAGTAGGTAGAAAGTCAAGGGCTGTCTGAAAATATTTCCAACACTACATTTTGGGAAGGCAATACAGAAACATGAGTATTCATGAATTTATAAAGAATGAGGCACAAACACTTCTGTAGCTTAGTGCAATGTCAGTTGAAAACAAAGAAACCCCCAACTCTCTCTCCTTCCCTTTCATGCACACAAGCACAAATGGCCTTCTGTGATTACTGAACTTCTTTAATATCTTCTGTCTTGACTATAATGCTTTACTGATCAGTGGCTTAAAATGGTGTGATTGAAAACCTTAATTGGCCAGAATTTTAAATGATTTAAAATGAACAAACATTTAAGAAGAGTGATGATCCATACTGTGTAAGAAATATTCATTATAGAGGCATTTCAGTCATTTTCTCAGGAAATACCAAAGTATTTGAACCACAACCAGATAGTTGTCGTGTGAGAAAAGTAACCAGTAACCAGTTATGATTGACTGTACTATATACTATAACAGCACTGTAAGGCAAACTGCTAAACAGTCTTATTAATAGAAAACCTAGAGCCAGGTATTGGGGTAAAAACTGAGAAATCAGGGAAGCAGAAAGAAGCTAGCAACGTTCTTTCCACTAGAAATCCTCTGCCAAAAAGAGACCTACTTCCTGTATACCCACACCTATATGTTTTCTGTCCCTGCCCTCTTACTTGCTATCTCTGCCCAGCTACATCACTTCTTGTCTGTCTGTGCAGACCTCCAAATCTCCATGGTTAGTGCTGGGGTTAAAGGCATGTGCCACCATGCCTGGCTCTGTTCCTAGTGTAGCCTTGAACTCACAGAGATCTGAACGGATCTCTGCCTCCCAAATGCTAGAATTAAAGACTTGTGCTACCATTGCCTGACTTCTATGTTTAATATAGTGCCTGTCTTTTTCCTCTGATCCTCAGAGAAGCTTTATTGGGGTGCACAAAGAAAATATCACCACACAACATAGATTTTGAAAAAAAAAGTTAGTAAAGTATAAAAAAAATAGCAATGGGTGACAGAGAAACAGGAACTGTGTAGTGGTTTGGAAGTTCATATTGAAAATAGGAGACACAAACTTTAATATCAAAATGGTTTGGGCCTAGAGAGAAGGTTCACTGATGAGGAACATGTCCTACACTTACAGAGGATCTGAGGTCATTTCTCAGCACCCACATAGTGCAGCTCACAACCTCTTGTAACTCTACCTTCCAGGCAACTTAGCACACTCTTCTGACCTGCATAGCACCTGTACTCATGTGCACAAAACCATACACAGAAGCATAAATAGACACATTATTTAAAAAATGTGGTTGAGACTTTATGGATGTAGCTTCTGAAAACATCAATAGACATGTTTAAGGGGACAGGGGAAAGTCCTATCCAAGGAACTATAGATAACTAAGGAGTGCTGAAAGCACAAGAAATAGTCTTCCTCAGGGAAGAGCACACCATTTAGTTACCCAATACCAAATGGTCATCCCTGAAAACATATATACAACTAATACCATACAGATTGAGCAGATTGTATTTATATATTTAGGAATATATATGTATATACATGTACATATATATATATATGTAAGAGCAATTAATGAAACAGACTATATGATTCTGAAATAGAGTAAGAAGGGATAGATATGGGAGGTCCTGGAGAGACGAAAGGGAAATGAGAAGTGATGCAATAATAATCTTAAATAATAAAAGATATAATTTTAAAATAATATTTAAAAAAATAAACACAATTAATTAAGAATGTTCTGTATAAATTAGTAAATGAAGTAATCAAATAAAGAGTCACCACTGAGACAGAAAAGAGTTAAGTTGCAAATCAAAGTCAAGAAATTAATATATTTCTTTTTACAATTCAAATTTACAATTCAAATTCACTAGAGGGAAATCATCTCAGTGTTCTCACACCACCCAGAAATAACAGTCCTGTATACTGACTGTCCTGTTTGGAAAGGTCAAGTGCAAAGGAAAATCTGCCTGTGGAAATGCATAGCATCATCATTAATAATTGTTAAATATTAGAAATATGTAGATACTCCTCAATGAGGAAGTGGGAATAGAATGATTTTCTCTTCAATGGAATAGTATTCAGTTTTAAAATCAGGAACTATCTAAGCACGGAAAGAAATGGATGAATTTTACTGCATAGGACTGACTAAAAAAAAAGCAGCCTAAAAAATTACCCACAGCATAGTTTAGAATTTTGACATTCTAGAAAAGACAAAACTGCATGTGTGTTTCTGTATGATAAGTTCTGAAATACTTTGTGCAGCAGAGGGATATGGTTATATGTTAAATGTTAAAGTTAATTGAGGTTGCATACTGCAGGCTGGACTGGAAGTGGAGTGGATGATTGAAGTGGAACAAATCAAATAAGAGGCTTTCACTTAATCCTGGTGAAAGATGATGGTAGATTAGACTGATGTTTGAAGTAAAGCTGCCGAGAGTACGAGGTATATGAGCACAGGAAAACTGGAGGAGCTGAGAAGATCTTATTCACAGGGTATAAACATCAATCAAGAATGACTTACTGCCGCAGCCTACGTTATTCAGGGTTTGGGAAGTGATATCCAAGGAAAAATAAAATTATTCCATCTTTGTACACTAGCACTGAAGACGCTCTTAACATAGAAAGCCATGTAAAATACTAAAATGTAGAGCAGAAGAGCCAAGCAGAGTTGACTTTCTGGGTGTGTTGCTTCTTCAAGCGGTTCTTTATTAGATTTAATTTTCCTGTAGGCTGTAACATATTTTATGATTTTGCTAACTTCATGCTGTTCTATTTTTGTTTCAGATATTGCTTTTCTAAGTGTTCATTACATAGATTCATATCTTATACCAGCCATGAGGACCTTTATATTTATAAGCAAAAATGGTGAATAATATTCTTAGGTATTAATATGCATACATTACCTAAATTCATTTTTATGTTGGACCAATTTTGCTAGTTTCATAAAAGAAATGATGGAGTGTTCAGTTTTTAAAAGAACAATCCAATTCTACTTAGTGCATGAGCTTAAATGTTGCATTTGCAACAAAGACAAATTTGCATTCTTTTTAAAATAGTCATGGATCACTGGATCACTTATATCTCTTTATGGAAAATATGAATCTAGACTGCTTCTAATTTATGCATATTTTAAGAAATGTAAGTATATAATATATAATAAACTGAATATATTGAAGAAATATGAATGTTTATGGAAATTATAAATTAAAATCAATGTACGTTCCCATAATTATCACACAAGTATCAAAGGTGAACTTTACCAATATCTTTATATATACTTATAAAAGTATATATGTATGTGTGAGTAAAGAGTTCATTATATATATGCATATATTTCAAAATATTAGTTCCTAATTTTAGCAGATAGAATAGATGATATATTAGTGACAAAATCGGAAGCTGAATACAGTAGTGACCACTTGCAATCTCAGTACTCAGCATGCTGAGGCAGAAGGACCACAGTAAGTTTGAGGCTAGCCTATGCTACAGAATGAGATCCTGTTATGGTATGAAGTGAATGACAGAGTTGGAATAACTTGGCAGTAAATAGAATAAATGTTTGCTGAACCTGATCTAATACTTCTAAGATTAATATTACGTTTTGTTATCTCATTGAAAGTTAGGTAGTCCTAAACCAATATCACATGAAAAGAGCAACCCTTATGAATATATTTCATTTTCTGTAAGAATATATGTTTGAAGTAATATATGCACATGCAAATGTATATGTCAATGTGTTTTAATGGAAAGACTACATATTTCTTGAAGCCACTAAAATTGAACTAATATGTAAGAAATTTGTGACGATCAGTTAAAATATATAGTAATTATTAATTTAGAGTCTTACAAGGATGTTCTAAATATTGTATTAACTAAAACTTGACAAAATACAAAAAAATTTTATGTTTTCATAACTACCCCAACATCTAAAATATGTATAATTAATTAATTTACTTAAAAGGTTGTGGGAGACCAGCTCCCATATTTATTTACCCCAGGGACTCTTGAGGGATGAGGTATCGGAGACTTACATAGAAATAAAGAGGGGAGAGAAACAGAGAGAAAACACAGGATAGACTTGGGTGGGCCTGGATCCTTATCCACTGGCCCAGAACTTTTTTCCAAAGGTCTATTTATAACAATGCCAAGGGGAGGGGCAAAGGACCTCCCCCTTGCTAGTTACAGCCAAGTGTAGACGTTACAAACACCTGGTTCTCAGGCCCGTGATCAAATCATCCTCTTATGCAGTGCAGCTTGATAAAGCCACTAGGAAGCGTAGATGGGCTCCAACAAAAGGGAAAAAAAGTAATCACATGACATAAAAAGTGATTACTCAATGCCTGGCAGTGGTGGCGCATGTCTTTAATCCCAGCACTCAGGAGGCAGAGCCAGGCGGATCTCTGTGAGTTCAAGGCCAGCCTGGTCTACAAAGTGAGTTCCAGGAAAGGCGCAAAACTACACAGAGAAACCCTGTCTTGAAAAACAAAGCAACAACAACAAAAAAAGTGATTACTCGTTAAATCTTGGACCAAACCTACATTTCATGAATATCTCAATATTTTTTAACTAACATATATAGAAAACATTTAATAATATGTTTTATTAAATGTAAATGGGTGGACAAATAAATAGTACATTTAGAAATATTCTGAAAGATAGATTTTACAGCTCCAATTTCATGACTATTGCTGTGGATCCTCACCAAGCTGTGCTCACTGCTTTATAAATAATTATTTGTCTTGTATAATTACATGTGTGCATTTTATTTGAATGATTTATCATTTATTTGTAACTTAGTTTATACTAAGTTCTTATGCCATGTTTAATGACAGATAAATAATTTATGATTATTTGGGTCACCAGAACTATAAATTATTTCTAAATTGAGATTTTTTTTTTTCCATTTGGACTTTCAAGAATTTGATTGGAGTCTTACAACAGACATTAACTGGATAAACCAAACATATATTTCTGAATGTATTCAGCCACAACCATCTTTAATCTCCAGCTCACAATATGAGACAGGTGTGAATTTCCATTTCCAGAATATGGAAATTGTCCTAGAGTTAACATTAATGGGATTTTACTGGGTGATAGGATTCAAACTTACATGGGCAAAGCTGCAAATTTGGAGTTTGACCTCCAATTGGAATTTAGTCTGAATGGATGACATATTTTAGGTGAAATTTCTCTTTAAAACGTGAAAGTATTTCCCTTTGGTATTGGGTATACATAATGATTCTTATATAATTCTTATTTCTTCAGTTTGGAGGAAAAAGGCAGTTGCTTTTTTCTGTTGGAAGATTTCATGCTATTTCTTGATACAAAAGCATCTTTTGATTAATGTTTATATGACTAGAAGTCAATTTACATTCATGATATTTAACACACTTTGTAATTTCCAGCTTACTTCCTTTTCTTTATCTTAAGGTCAGACTTCACATTATTCTCAAATTGAGTATTTTTGTGCTATACTTGTATGTTTTATTTTTGTTGTTTGTTTGTTTTTTTGTATTTATCAAACTGACACAATCTGGAGTCATACAGAAAGAGGTAAACTCAAATAAGAAAACTGTAAGCATATCAGTGGGGCATTTTATTAACTAATGGCTGATGTGTGAAGGCACAGATCACTGGGTGTAGTGCCTCTTCTGGGCAGGTGGTTTGAGTTGTATAAAACAGAAAGCTGTGTGGACCATGAAGAGTATGCCAGTAAACAGGGTTGCCCCATGACTCAGTTTCTACTTTGTATTACTTCCCTGATTCACTTTTGTGACTAGACTCTAAGCTATAAGATTAAATAATCCCATCCTCTCAAAGTTGCTTTTTGGTAATGATGTTTATCATGCCAACAGGTGGAAAACTGGAACAAAAAATGCTACCAATATTGTGGGGTATTGCTGTGACAGACACGACCATGTTCTTTTTGGGAAGATTGTGGAAGCATCTGAAATATTCTGCAAAGGTCATTGTGTGCTTAGAAAATAACAGTCTTGAAAGCAGTGCAAACTTAGGAGGCCTAGCTTCTGAAGCTTCAAAGAGAAGTTTGAGAGTTTCTCAAAGACTCTATCAGAGCAGGCCATGAAATATTTTGAATTATGAATCTGTGTCAGTGGAATCAGCTATGATTAACAAGAGACCAGTGTGGTGGTATTGTGTTCCCCAAAATATTGTGAACTCTAATAAACTTATCTGGGGTCAGAGACATAGCAGCCACCTAGATACAAAGGCTAGAAAATGGTGGCACTCACACCTTTAATCCTAGCATTCCAGAGGCAGAAATCCATCTGGGATCTCTGTGAGTTCAAGGCCACATTGGAAACTGCCAGGCATGGTGACTCATGCCTTTAATCCCAGGGAGTGAGGCTTTAATCTCAGGGAGTGATGGTAAAAGGCAGAAAGATATATAAGGCGTGAGGACCAGGAACTAGAAGCATTTGGCCTGGTTAAGCATTTGGCTGGTTAAGCATTTGGCTGGTTAAGCTTTTAGTCGTTGGAGCAGCAGTTCAGCTGAGATTCATTCTGGATAAGGACTCAGAGGCATCCAGACTGAGGAAACAAGATCAGCTGAGAACATGACCAGGTGAGATTAGCTGTGGTTTGTTCTGTCTCTCTGATCTTCCGGCATTCACCCCAATACCTGGCTTCATGTTTGATTTTATTAATAAAAACTTTTAAGATTCCTGCTACAGACCAGCACCACTGAAGTGAGACCTTAGCTTCACTAGAACACTAGATACTGGTTAACTGAGGTTACACTGGAACACTAGGTTCTGGTTAACTGAGGTTAAATAATCAGGTGTAATTAGGAAGAGACCAGCATCACTGATTTGAAATCTTCTGGGAAGTATTTCCTAAGGGTCAGGAAACAGAAACTATGGTATAGGGTGCAAGTGTCAATTCTTTGTCTTAAACTTGAGTCAAACTTGGCAATGTGTCAGTCTCCCACTTGGTGGTGGTTTTAATTATGTGAAGGGGTCATGGAAATCAACTTAGGCTTGGCACTGTAAAAGGTCAGGGGAGGCCATTGGTGAAAGTCCAGCCTTAGATGCAGTGGAGACTCCAGGACAGCAGAGATGTCAGGACTATGGAGTCTCTGCCAAGAATACTGGCTAGTATGTACTGGAGTCTGCTAAAGATATAAGACATGGGAGAGCTTAGACTCCCCAAGCTCCATGGAGACCAGGAGACTATGAGTGGATCCCAAATGTAAGTCATAGAAATTTCAGTACTACTGGATGAAACAAGCAGTGTGAAGTGGATGGGAGAACCAGGGAAGTGGAGCTGCAAGTTCTCTTCAGAGCACAGAAGATAATTCATTAGTCACAGGTGTCAGATTTTGAGCTATAAGATGTGGTACTACACTTCTGGATTTTGGGTTTGCTTAATTATTATTTTAATTGTTTTTCTAAATGTTTTTGCTCTGATTCCACTCTTTTAGAGTAAGAAAGAATTTATATGATTTTATTTTATAGGAACCTGCATTTAAGAAGCTTTGAACTTTCAAATTTTTTATATTTGAATTTTTAAAGCAGTTCTTGCTTCATGTCAGTAGGTTCCATACAGGTCCTTATTCTTACAATTTCATACAAAAACCTTCAAAAAGATTGAATTTTCACTGGTGAGCTCATGCTTTTTTGGGCAGATGTATCTAACGCATCTTTTTTGCCTATCATTGAAAGAACTCGTGTGTGTGTGTGTGTGTGTGTGTGTGTGTGTGTGTGTGTGTGTGTGTGTCTGTATGTATGTGTCTGTATGTATGTGTCTGTGATAATGTTTAAGATTTGAACAAAGCTCTTATAAAAACAAAAGCTAATCAACGGCTGTGTCTTAAAACATTTTTAGGGGTGTTTTCACTTATTTAGTAAAGAAACATGTGAATCATTTAATATTGCTTACAAAACTGGCAAGAGTTTTTTCCACTTAATTTCCTATCAAGCAAAGATACAAATAGCAAAACTACACAAATATCACTCTGTTTCTAAAGCTTTCAAGAACAAGCAAAGGCTTATTAAGAAATCATCTGCCTTCCAGTTAATTTTATAAGTCAATTTCTCTATTTTGTTGATTTACCACCATGGTTGCGCATGACATTATCTGTCTTACCTATGCCACAGCTCCTGGGTTGATACCTCCTCAAAGTACAGATTGCTATTTTCTGAGTGATTAGGTTCTGCTTGCGGGGATGGAACATAGCTAAACTCTCATTGGTGTACAATAACAAATAGTTTCCTTTCACTTAGTTACAAATTTCTAGGTTGACTCTTAATGTTCATCCAGGTTTTATTCTTTCAAGGTCACAAGATCCTCAGTGAAGGAAACACAAAGCATATCATTCTCTTGGGAGAATAAAATGAGGACTAGCCAATATGCCTGAACCTATTAGTTTTCTTTTGTTGTTTTTTGTTTTGTTTGTTTGTTTTGTTTTGTTTTGTTTTGTTTTGTTTTGTTTTTGAGACAGGGTTTCTCTGCATAGTTTTGGTGCCTGTCCTGGCTCTCTCTCTGTAGACCAGGCTGGCTTTGAACTCATAGAGATCTGCCTGGCTCTGCCTCCCAAGTGCTGGGATTAAAGGCGTGTGCCACCACTGCCAAGGCCCTGAACCTATTTTTTTATGATTTTGTATAAGTTGTTTCTCACATTCCATTGAACAAAGGGCATCCCCTGGTCTAGTGCTTGTGAATGGCATAGGAGGTACACATCTTTTTAGAGGGGAACAGTTTTATTTAGATACTTTAATTTGAAATTTGGGGATACCTTAAAAAAGATAGGATTATGTGAGAAAAGAGATATTATTGTGTTTAAAATAAGTAATCTCTGTATTACGTGAAGAAACACCCGACCAAAGTGAAGTTTACTTGGTAAGACAATCTTTTTTTTTTTTTTTTTTTTTTTTTTTTTTTAAGAAAGAGTGTATCACAGATCTAAATGAGACAAGCAAGTAACAGGACCATGGCCAAGATGATCTTTGCCTCTCATCTTTAATGCAAGTGGAACTTTGCTGTTACTCACTGGTTGAGGTTCAATATTATAGTCCATCCCAATTGGCTAATTAAAGAGATTTGTGAAAAGGGGGAAGACATGACAAAGGGTGCAGAATTAGCTAATTTTGGACATTCAAGCATTTCAGGAGATCTCAGAAGCTGGTTCCACCTGGTCAAACAAGTTTATCTCATAAAACACTAACAAAAGGGATTCTTGGAGAGGGAGGACACATGAAGAGAGACAGACACAAGCCATTAAACCTGTTTTTAAGGAAATAAATGACTGAATCTCTCATAAGGGGAATATTTTTCATCAGACAGAGCTGTCAACAGGCAACCACTATAGTCTAGGTGAGACACAATGGTGGCCAAGACAAAGTTAACCAAAGTGAGAAATGGTCATATTAAATTATGTGGTGATATACTGTGTACCCTAATAAAATGTACTTGAAGATCAGAGAACAGAACACACCACGAGATTAAACATAGGCCCTGGTGGCACACACCTTTAATCCCAGCACTCAGGAGGTAGAGATCCATCTGGACCTTTGTGAGTTCAAAGCCACCCTGGACTACATGAGATTGACTCAGTCTAGAAGAGAAACAGAGCCAGGCAGCGATGCCACACACCTTTAGTCCCAGTACTGGGAGGCACACACATGCCTTTAATCCTGGGAAGTGATGGCAGGGCAGAGAAAGGTATATAATGTGTAGGGCTTTTCAGTAGAAGCGTCCCTTTCAGCTAGAGGCTTTTTCAGGCTGAGGAGTCCTAGAGGTAAAAATGTGGCCTGTTCCTTTGTCTCTCTGATCTTTCAGCATTTACACCAATATCCTGCTCTGAATTTTTTATTACAAAACCTTTAGAAATTTGAGCAACAAAATTATACTTTGAAAAAATAAAGGGTGTAACTGGAAGTGTTTCTGTGTCCCACAGCCACTTGGTCCCAAGTAAACATCCAGAGGCTTATATTAATTACAAACTGTTTGGCCTATGGCTCAGGCTTTCATTAACTAGTCCTTACAACTTAATTCAACAGATTTCTATTATTCTATGTTTTTCCATGTGGCTTTGTGGCATTACCTTTGCTTGCTCAGTGTCTTGCTCCCCCAGCAGTGCTCAGTGTCTCCTCTGACTCCACTATCTTCTCCTTCTCTCTCTGCTTGGATTCCCCGCCTGGCTCTATTCTGCCTTGTCATAGGCTATAGCAGCTTATTTATTAACCAATAATAGCAACACATATTCACAGCGTACAGAAAGACCGTCCCACAGCAAAAGAGTAGGTTTAAGAAATGAGGCCGGGCCAGGCGGTGGTGGCGCATGCCTTTAATCCCAGCACTCGGGAGGCAGAGGCAGGCAGATCTCTGTGAGTTCAAGGCCAGCCTGGTCTCCAAAGCCAGTTCCAGGAAAGGCGCAAAGCTACACAGAGAAACCCTGTCTCGAAAAACCAAAAAAAAAAAAAAAAAAAAGAATGTGGAATAAACCAGAAGAATTAGCAGGTTCAGAATTGCTTCTGTTGGGTTTAGGAGTTGAGTCCTT
Organism: Peromyscus melanophrys; assembly: GCA_902168415.1. Classification (NCBI taxonomy): domain Eukaryota; kingdom Metazoa; phylum Chordata; class Mammalia; order Rodentia; family Cricetidae; genus Peromyscus; species Peromyscus melanophrys. The sequence continues at coordinate 15,634 of CABHPR010137527.1, read as the reverse complement.
GCAGTTGATGTGTGAGGACTGAGGATTGTTCGAAGGAATGACAACCCTGTGTAACATGCTGTTATTCCTATGCTTCAGGATTCAGAATAGAACAGCTGTGAATAGACAGAAGAAATACATTACTGCTGTAAAATATTTTAAGGTGTGTTACATTTGTTTATGCTGTGAAATATTTGTTTAATGATGTAAAGATATGTTGTATTCTTTTATGTTGCACTTATTTAACTTTGTGAAGCTGTGTTACTTTGCCTGTCTAAACCACCTGATTGGTCTAATAAAGAGCTGAATGGCCAATGGCAAGGCAGGAGAAAGGATAGGTGGGGCTGTCAGGCAGAGAGAATAAACAGAAGGAGAAACATAGGAAGAAAGAATCAAAGAATGAGAAAATCAGGAGAGGACACAAGGGGCCAGTCACCTAGCTACACAGCCAGCCACAGAGTAAGAAGTAAAGAAAAGTATTCCGAAATATGGAAAGATAAAAGCCCATAGGCAAAAGACAGACAGAATAAATTAAGAAAAGCTGGCAAGGAACAAGCCAAGTTAAGGCCAGGCATTCAAAGAAAGAATAAGACTCCATGTGTAATTTATTTGAGAGCTGAGTGGTGGGCCCCAGAAGAGGCAAAGAGCCAAAGTGTAAAACAAATGACTACACATTACTATTTGGCAATATTAGGGCCAGTCACAATTTTTGTACATGTAAATATTAACTAAGATCAGTTGGTTGGTAGATGTATTTTTACAGCTCTGTTTCATTTACACAGATGTTATTATGCATGCAAATACAGGTTTGGCCAGGAGAGTGACAGTTATCAAAGTGATAGAGAGGGGTGTGATGAGTTAGATTCCTTAGGCAGTGTAAAGAGACACGAGGTAGACAGAGACAGGAGTCTGACCTTCACCAGATGACATTTTGTTAACCCGTGCACACAATTAGGGGCAGCCTCTCTCCCATGGGAAACTGAAGGGACTTTCAGAGAAAAGGCTGGCTGTGACCTTTGTTGTGGTGTGGAGAGAGGCTTTGGAACGAGGAACTTGTTGCAGCCTCAGGGAGTGTTCTTGCCTCTCTCCTTCCTGGAATTGTGTGCCCAAGGGGACAGGCTGTCTTGGGAGACAGACTGTCTCTTCAGACATACCTTATGGGGTTGACCAATAAGCCTGAGCAAGGTCGTCTATAACCTCATGGGAATCCTGTTTTACAACCCAGGTACTCTATCATTGAGTACATCAACAATTAATAAGTGGAACCTTAACAGGATGAATGTCAGTGGAGTAAATGATACACAGTTAGAATATGCTCTTATATAAGAAATGAATAAATGATGGGAGAACTGTCCTTATTGATGATGAGAAGAATGACAATATTTTCATTGTAATTTGCAAAAGTAGGCTGACGTTGACAAAGATTGGTTCCAGAAAGAGTCATTAAAACTTTGGAAGTGCTGTTTGCATCTAGGGATTTTGATTGGATTCATTTTCTTCTGTCAGTTAAAGAATTAAAAGGCAGGAAGAGAAGTAGCTTGTGAGAAACCTCACACAGAGCGAACAGGAGCAGACAGAATCTGCAGTTGAAGAAAGGTGTTTATTGGGGGCGATGAAGCTCAGACATGGAAAGAACACACAGAGAAAAGATCCTCTGCAAAGTGGGTGGGAGTTGGGTGGGCTCCAGAGGCCCAAAATATAGCCTGTTCTCTAGGGCTGAGGTTTTGAAAGTCTCTGAAGATTTTCCCTCCCCTAGTGGGGTTGCTTAGTTTATATGCTATGGGATTACCATTCTGTATGCTGTGAATATGTTTTAATACCATTGTTTAATAAATAAGTTGCTTTGACCTATAGCAAGGCAGGATAGAGTCAGGCAGGAAAGCTAAGCAGAGATACAAGGAGAAGAAGGGTAGAGTTGGGTGCAGAAGCCAGCCAGCCACCAGAGGAGCAAGATGTATTAGAGCACATTATGAGACACATGGCAAAACATAGGTTAATAGAAATGGTAAATTTAAGTTGGAAGAGATAGTAATAAGCCTGAGCAATAGGCCAAACAGTTTGTAACTAACATTAAGCCTCTGAGTGATTATTTGGAAATGGCTGTGGGATGGGGTGGGACAGAGAAAAGCCTCCGTTTACATATGCTGCTCCAACCTGCCACCTGTACATCCACATAAACCCTGAGAAAGCTTAAAAAATTGGGGGGGGGGTCTAGAACACATAAATGGAGCCAGAAACAGCTTCCCAATTGTGTCTTTCATGTGGGCCTTGGTACAGAGACATCACAGTGTGTGGCTTGAGCTAAAGCATGGTGGGTTCCTGCCACAGTACATAGAAGTGTCTCCAAGCCTCACAGCACACCACATGGTGGATTTAGCTTTTGCTCATACAGACAAAGAGGGTTAAGAAACACAGTAAAAACAAATTCACACAGAAAGGCCTCTAAAAGGGTCATGGTGTGTTTAAAAGCTGTGCTTAGCCTTGAGAGAGAAAAGAGAAAAAATATATACAGCCCTAAATTAAAATACAGATTTAAAATAGTAAAATAAAGTCCTTAGAAAGAAAAATAAAATAATAAAAAGAAAATGAACCACATGATGATGGAAAACGCACAGAAAGTCTGGATTATGTATACTATTGTGTTGTCTTTAATATTTTTGACTTGTAGGAGACATTTGGTTATAAAAGCTGCTGGATTAAACCAACCTATATATTTTAAAAATATTTAGACTCCAAAATTTAAGTAAAAAGGTATGCCACTTTGGGGGACAGATTATGTTTTTGTTTCCACAGCAAATGAAAGGCTATGGATTCATTCAAAGTTAAAAATGATCACATTTGATAGAGGAAGACTCCCTGAAAATCCTGACTACAGAAATGGAAAAATAAAATTAAAGTAACTATAAGAAACATGATGTATATATTATTCGCTCAAACATAAAACAAAAACATCATCTTTGGCTGGTTTGTGCACAATACACAGTTTATATTTATATTAATACAGAAATATATGTTACCTTTAAAAGTTTATGTATTTTCATAACAAGGGGACAAGACTCCAATAAAAATGGATGGCCCAGATGATCCAACATTTCAATACACCTCTGTTACAGTTTCCTCTGAGTTCTGCATCCAAAACAGCTTCAAAGCTGCTGGCTGAACTGGATCAGCTGCATACCAGTCAGGACATGACCATAATTCTAAATTTTCTCAATGTCCAATAGGATGATCAGCACCCCTAATCAATAGAAAGTAGTCTAGAAAATAACATCCACATTCTTAAGAGTTGGGGGTATGTGGATGGTCTTTGGTTATTTGGTGGGTTATGGATGTTTGCTATATTTAGGGGTAATATAAGTTTAGGATAAAAAGACAACTATTAATCTCAGATATTTTGCATTGGCATGGATTTTGGTAAAATGATACAAAATTAAATGTAATTTTGTTACTATATAAATATATGTTTCTTTTCTTGTTTAAAGGATTTTTGTATATTGATACAAATTTAAGGTTATTTTTGTTACACCATTATACACACACACACATACACACACACACACACACACACACACACACACACACATATATATATATATATATATATATATGTTTCTCCTCTTATTTAAGGTATTCTACATATGCAGTTCATTTAAAATATAAGGTATTTAGACTCACAAAGATAGGATAGATAATAGAGCATTTTCTCTAATTTTGTCAAATACAAATAGACTAGATATTGTAATCGTAATTCTTACCTGATAACCATTTTGTGATATGTAATTTTGCCATGTTAAATTTAAAACCTTCCTTTTTGATTAGACAGAAAGGATGAAATGCTGTAAGATAACCCCTCTGTATGCTGTGAATATATTTTATTACCATTGTTTAATAAAAAAGCTGCTTTGGCCTATAGCAAGGCAGGATAGAGTCAAGCAGAAAATCCAAGCAGAGATGCAGGGAGAAGAAGGGCAGAGTTGGGGGCAGAAGCCAGCTAGCTGCCAGAGGAGCAAGATGTATTAGAACACAGGTAAAACCATGAGATACATACAAAACATAGATTTCCAGAAATGGGTTATTTTAAGTTGTAAGAGCTAGTTAGTAACAAGTCTGAGCAATAGGCCAAACAGTTTGTAATTAATATTAAGCCTCTGAATGATTATTTGGAAATAGCTGTGGAATGGGGTAGGACAGAGAAAAGCCTCCATTTACATTTATAGAAAGACAGGATGGTTAATTGCTCACAATTGTTATGGAACATGTCCTGACTTGGCATCCAACGTGGCAAGTCAGTCTTCAGCAAGTGGTCTACAGAAGGGAGAGAAGTTATGGAAGATCATTGTTTTAAGCTGCCAGGCTTTTGTCTAAGTTCAGGATGGCCAGGAAGAAGGCAGCCACCTTGAAAGTTTGCCTTCTTATATACTTAGACATGGCCCATTTCCCTGTGTGTCTAGCTACCAGAAAATCTGTTTAACTCCTAGTCACACAACAATGCATGAATTTCAGATTTCTATAATTTTCACTTATAACTTTGTGTTCTCTGAAGCACTGACTTTGTGATTGCTCTTTAACTTTTTGGACTAAAGAAATATTTACAAATTCTTTAAATTTCTGTTTATTGTTTGTTTTAATCTCATTTAGGCTTGCTCTTTTGTGCATATGTGTGGGAAGTTGTTAATCCCACTGATTGAGAATAAGGTCACTACCACTGTTTAAAGCCAGTTTTGAAGCAAGCTTTAATTAAATATTGGCCAGGTGTGTGGGCTCTGGCTAGGTCCATACCGGGATTCCTGGGAAATGGCCAGAATCAAGTATGGCAAGGGCTTAACCATAATTCATTGCATTTCCCATGAGGTCCAATCAGGAGCAAGCATATATCATGATGTATTTTCTGCCTGTGAACCTCCTACCCACATGTGATGGAGCACATCTGGTGCAGGGTGCAAACTTGTTTATGGGAGTGAAAACATGTATCTTGTTATCTTCCATAAACAATAGCCTCCATCATTTCAGGAACTATCTGTCCTTGGGCAAGGGGCTTATAGATGAGAGGCATTTTTGTTTCATGGATCTCTAGGGCATAGTAATTAAAACTTAAAATGTAACTTTGACTCTCACAATGGTACTCTTTCTTGTTTCTTTTCTGTGATCTCAGGGACATTTTTTGGACTTACTAGAAAGCTTGCCTATATAAGGCAGTTTATCGAAAAATGAAGTTCATGGAAAACAGGTTACCATCTGTATCTTGTACCAGATGACTGCATGGTAACCCTAAACCACCAAGCCTAAATGTTGTAAGAAATCAACCCCACACTGATATAGCCACTGATCAAATGATCTCTTGACAGATGCTCATAGATTCTTATGTGACACTATAGTTGAGTGTACGAAGAAGACTCATAAAAAAGCACATAGAATCAATTGCTTTGGTCCACTATTTTCAAAAGGGATTAGTTATTGTTATTGTGGTGGTTTGAAAGAAAATGGTCCCCATAAGTGTTAGCATTCATACCTGCCCCTTGGGCACCTGTCCAACATGCAGGCAATACCTTGGCCCACTCTGGGTCCTTACAACATCATGTACTCATTGCTATGTGGTCTCTCTGGGCATGTGCTTTGTCCCCTCATAAATGGGTGGGGCCCCACTGGATTTCTCTCTCTCTATTCCCAGGAGGTCATGTTTGCACCTCCTCTTTTCCCCCATTCCCATTGTGAAGGCAATACAGACTCCATCTTAGGGAAGGGCCACCATCTTAGACTACGTGCTGTACTCAGTTCCAGGAAAGACCTCAGGAATGTGCCATGACAACTTGAACAGATACAGGGCAGTATGCTCCTTCAGACATTCTGTCTGTGGTTTATAGCCCTTGAAGATATCCAGATAATCCTGCTCAGCAGGTTATGGTTCCCCCACAAGAAGTCTAACCCAATGGTTTTGAATGTGGTTTTGTGCCCAAAGTCTAGACCAATAGTTTCAAAAAAATCACCTTGCCCCATATCCCTTCTACCCAATCTCAAGATGCCAAGGCATGCAATTCCTGGCTTGCCATATTTCCCTTAAAAAACTTTCCTATCTCTGGGCACACTGCTGCCACATTTCCCTCCATCTGCCTGGCAGTGGCCCAGGTTCAAACCTGACAATAAAAGGATCCTTATGTGCTTGCATCAGAAACCTGCTCATTGGTAGTCTCTGGGGCTTTCGAGAAATGGGTACAACACTGTCTCTTTTTCTCGTTTTCTCCTCTTCCTCTTCTCTCCTCAGTTCCCTTCTCTCCCATCCCCTCAACAAAACACTCCACATGAGTGTGGTCTGCATGGTGCATCTCTGTCTATGGCTCCCTTCAATAACCGCTGCTCACCATTTTAAAAATACAAAAATAGGTTCATAGATTCAGATACTTGGTCACCAGGGAATGGTAGAATTTGAAAGGATTAGGAGATATAGCCTCCTTGAAGGAAGTGTGTCACTGCTGGTGGGCTTTGAGGTTTCAAAAACCCAATCAAATCCCAGAATCATTCCCTCTCTCTGCTGCCTATGGATCTGGATGTAGAACTCTCAGCTACTTCTCCAGCAACATATCTGCCTGAATGCTAACAGGCTCCCCCGCCATAATAATGGACTAACTCTCTGAAATGCAAGCAAGCCCCAATTAAATGATTTCTTTTTTTAAGTTTCCACAGTCATCGTGTCTCTTCACAGAAAAGAACATTGACTAAGACATTTATTTTACAGTAGTTAAATGAAGCATATACAGAATATAAAACTGTTGAGAATTAAGACAAGTTAACTATTAGAAGAAAAGCATGGTTTGAATTAAGCAAAATTTGTCAGTATAATATTTCAAAATTTCAGGAGAATGGAATATTAAAAAGTAAGCTGGCTCATAGGAAGGAGAAGGGGAAGAGTGGGAGGGAAGAGCAAGACATGGTAATAAAGAATTGAAGATAATCAAATTATATATATATATATATATATATACATACATACAAGTAGGAAATTTTGTAATGTAACATTATTTTATATAATTAATAAAGGTTAATAATAATGGAGAAAAAACTGGTACTTGTGGAATATTATTTTAACTAGGCAAAGATGTATTTTGTTTATGATGCATCTGTTTAATTATGAGAAGATGTGTTGGATCTGTTTAACCTTGCTTGCCTAAGAAACCTGATTGAACAGTTGAACAGGCCACAGCTAGGCAGGAGAAATGACTGGGGGGGCGGGGTTGCTGGTGGGCAGGTAGAGTAAATAGGAGGAGAAATCTAGGTTTGAGGGAGAAAAGTAGTACAAGAGAAGCAGGAGGAGAAAATGAGGAACACACCAAGGACAAGACACCAGGCAAATGCTAGCCAGCCAGACATAGAGAAGCAGGGATATACAAAAGTAAGTAAAGTAATAATCCCCAAGGCAAATGGTAGATAAAGAGAAACAGGTTAATTCAAGTTAAAAGAGCTAGCCAGAAACATGCCTAAGCTAGGCCAAGTATTCAATACTAATAATATGTCTCTGTCATAATTTGGGAGCTGGTTGGTATCCTAATAGAAAAAGCTTGGTACAGGAACTAAAGACACAGACTCTGTAGACAACAGGACATTACTCAGAGTAAAAGGAGTCTCTCACAGCAGAAGGCTTTAGAGCTCAGAGCAATACTTCCCAAAACCATTAGGCCTGGCCCACACCCAGAGTCTGGGAAATCCAGGCCCTTTTTTCCTTGGCATTTACATTTCAAAAGGATGGTTTCTGTTGATGGACTGTAAAGATGATTAGAGCATTGAAACAATCCACAATCACAAACGTTCTGAAGTAAATGTAAAGAAAGGAGAATGGGCCTGGGTGGTTGTCTCTGTTTCATAACAATCTACATAAAGGACCTCAGTGGCCACAAGCAGGAAAAAAATACCCTAAAGGGAAGTTAAGCTTCCATGGATATGAATTCTTTGTAGTTTAGGAGAAAATAAAATGTTCTAATTAAATCTGTGTGTGCTTTGAGCTCAGTTAATGTAAGGTGCAAATGGAAACCTTTGCTTTGGGAAGATAGCCTATAAAACCTCTAATAGCTAAAAAGATATTGGCTAACACCTTTTTGGAGATACATATACACATACACACATATGCAAAATGGGATAGACCAGGAAAATAAGAACGATAAAAAAAAAAGGAAGGAGTCAGGGAAAGAGACTGAGACAAAGAGAGAGTGGAAAGAACATCCTCTCTACTTTTCATCGTTTGAATGGCAGGTTTTAGGAGGTCAGTTTTGACAAATCTACTTGTTTGTATTTGTAAGGATTATGTCCTTATTACGTCATCAGCCTGCGACAGCGCCCCAGCCTAAAAAAGCAGGGGTGCCCTCCCACAGGCTCTCTGTATTCCCTCTTTTCCGTATTCCCTCTGCACGTCCCCTCCGCGCCGTCTCTCTGTCTGTGTCTCTCTCTCCCCTTCCTCCTACTAAAGCTCTAAAAAGGTAGCCGTGGCTGGCGATTCTTCGGCCACTGCAGCAAACAGCACTCTTCCGCGGCTGCAACCACCACAGGCCGAGGCCAGCCATGAGCGCCGCCCTTATCCCCTTCAGTGTTTCCTGAAGGGACTGCACATTTGACCAGTTTCCGAGTTCAGATTGTAAATGAATAGCTAATCCCATTAATTGTATTTTTACAGAAGAGAATTTATGTGAAGTAAACTAAATAATTTTATGTAAACATTTGTTCAGTAATTACTTTTTCTAGTTGACAGCATTTGACTCAGTCCTGTTCTTTCCTACTGTCTTCAATTTGCTTTCTGGACAAGAAACAATTATTATAATTTAAACATGCATAATTATAAATTATTATAATTATAATTAGGGGAGGGAGACCCTTGAAGGCCTGTAGAAATCCCCAGCCCTCAAGGACAAACCTCTCTGTTTTGTGGAGTGGGGTTTTACTTTTGCCACAGTGGCTGCCCTTTAAACAACTAGCAGCCTGGCTACAACGGCCATAGCCTTGGGGAATTCTGTTCCCCTAGACAATCGTTCTGTTGCTACTGTTAAAGGTGGCTTTAACTAAATCTCTATTATTCTAATAAAATTTGAGGTTCAAAGGCTGGGGTGAAACCCGTGAGTTCAGAGAGTTAGAGTGGCAACTTTCTCTCTCAGCTGGTGTTCTTAGAGGCCACTCCCTTCCACAATACCCCAACTGAAAAAACCCACACTAAGATCCTCCCTGTTACTTCCTGTCAACCATTTGCTAACCCCACCTCTCTGAGCCCAGGTTAATCTTGTTTAATCAACGAAAATGCTACACATCTTTACATCTTCAAAGGAATGCTGCATAAGCAAATGTAACAAATCTTTGCCTAGTTAGATACACATTCCACAATAGTGTGTGTGTGTGTGGGGGGGGGGGATCTTTTTCCTGGTTTGCTAGTTGTCTGTTTCTTCCCTCTCAATAAAAGCTTTTCTTTACAGGCTGATTCTGTCAGCTCCTGTGGCTGTGTTTGAGAATTTCCCTGCTGCCCTCTGTGGCCCTTGAGATTTTTCCTGTCCTTGAATTCTTTAACTGTCTGAGAAAATGAACCGTATCAAGATCCATAGGTGGTAACAGTATTTCTCTAATAGTAAACAAACATCTGACATGGTTTTGCATTTCTCTATGACTATTTTCTATAGTTTAGATTCACAAAAAAATTGAGGGAAAATCAGACCTTTTCCATATTTCCCAGGAGCCACACAGTCAGAACCTCAATGTACATGATTTGACCTAGCATTCACACCTGAAGCTTGCAGATTATAAAAATGATTCTGTCCAAATACTATGTGTCCTAGTGATTTGAAGAGTTAATAAACTAAAAGCCTTGGACGGGCTGAGAAACTCCAGACATATATGTTGACTTTACTGATAACGCCTGGATGCTCTCAGGAATGGAAGCTACTGATGAGAGTCCTAAGGCTGGTGTGGCCTCCTACTGAGGAATCCATCCCTCTCCCCTCAACAGAACATCCTTCCCTCCTGGTCAGACCAACACACCAAACTCTACTGGTAAATACCAGTGAGACTGCAGGGGAATTGGCCTGATGTTCTATCTCAAAAGTCACCATTTCTTCCCCATAAAACCCCAGTCCCCTGTGCCACACACACACAGTCACCACTCCTTCAGAGTGACAGGTGTCTTCACTTGTTCACACTGAAGAATAATTATGTCGATGTAGAAGTTGGTCTCTGATTTCCTTCCTTTCCAGGTCAATTCCATCAGTCATGAATTAACAGATTTGTACTAATTGCACGATGACATACATGCACACAGTAGAACTGCAAAGTGTAGCTGCCCTGTCCTAAATTCCCTGCTTTTCAGCCATTCATCCCTCCTCACCAAACAAAGCAGGCCAAATACTGATCTTTGGAATGACTATTTAGTTTTGTGTTTTCAGAGTGTTTTAGGATTGGAGTAACACTTCGTATGATGTTTTCAGTTTGGCTTCTTGCATAGAGTAACATGAATTGGTTTCTCATTTGAATTGGTTTCTTATTTTTTTTACCAGCTTCATAGAATGTTTCTTTATTGTACTACCAAAGAATATGCCTTTATCTGAAGAAGAGTACACACATCCATTCACTGAATACAAGATAACTCGCATTATTGTTGAATAGGGATATATAGTTGTTGACATGAGCTTCCAGATCCTTTATATCAATGCCAATATGAATAAATGTATGAATATTATAGGTTCATTTTGTTTTGTTCATTTTTGTAGGAAAGCGGCAAACTGTCTTCCTATGAAACTGTATATTTTATACTCATATCTACCACATCATATTTTATTATCTATTTTAAGTTATGTCTAGATTTCTAAGTAAATTTCAACATTGATATCCTAGTCTAGTGGGTCCTATATATTAATATAAATATTTCATTTTGAGTTAAGCAGTAAAAAGGGGGGAGATTTATTTAACTGAATCTAAATAAGAGAATGCAGAAAACGTTCTGAAGGCCTTGAATATCCTTATCTCCATGAAAAAGGGAAAAATAAAAATAATTTAAACAAAGTATTGGCTGGAACATGTGTAGCTGAAACACTTGATTTTCCCTAAAATATCTGAGTAATTACTTGAATTTCCTACTTTATCATTTGTCCATGGACAGCTGGTGTCAGACTATAAAAACAACAATAATTGGAGACACAAATAGTTCTTTTAATTACCCTAAAAGTCTGAAATTCACATTGTGTTGTCCAGAAGTATTCTAATTATTTGTAACAGCTGATTAGTAATTGGTTTACTTTACGTTGCAGAAGAGTGAAATGTGAATGGAACTATGAAAGGAGTGGCTTTTACACCAAGGTGAGTTACTACTGCATTTCATTGCATGTCCTAATTGAAGAAGTATGCTGTGAGATAAAGCCATTCACACTTAAAAGTGAGCAGAAGAAATATGTTAAAAAGGAATAGGCCTGTGCAGTTGCCATAAGGATGATAAAAAAAAAAATCTATGGACTTTTTTTGCATTTATGTCATAGACATTTTCTTTGAAAATAAATAAATGTGACCGTATTTAAGGCTTTGTAAATATAAAAACTATCTTATGTTTTTTTGTTTTGTCTTGTTTTGTTTTTTGTTTTTTGTTTTTCAAGACAGGGTTTCTCTGTGTAGCTTTGCGCCTTTCCTGGAACTCACTTGGTAGCCCAGGCTGGCCTCGAACTCACAGAGATCCGCCTGGCTCTGCCTCCCGAGTGCTGGGATTAAAGGCGTGCGCCACCAACGCCTGGCCTATCTTATGTTTTATATAGTAGAGCTTTATAAGTGAATTTTTAAAAAGTATCTTAAGGTATTCTGAGACAACAAAAAGTATGAACACATTGGATTTTGCATACTTGGGACAGGAAGATAGCTCAATGGGCAAGAGGGACCGTTATGCCAGCACTAAGTCCTCACTTCTGATCCCTACCACCCAGAGAAAAGGCAGGCACACCCACACAGGTGCGTAACCCCAGCATTGATGAGCAGAGGTCTGTGGGTCCAGATGCACTACCAGCTAGACAGCCTAGCTTAAAGGTTTTGGGATCAGTGGGAGAGTTTGTCTCAAAAAATAAGATGGAGTATGAGAGAAAAACACAAGAAGTCTCACACACACAATAATAATAGTAATAATAATAATAATAATAATAATAATAATAATAATGCAAAATAAAAAGTACTGACAAAGTATATTTGCTGGGTGATGATTTTTCAAAGAACATACTAAGTATGTGTTAAACTACAAAAAGAATCAATTTAAAAATTCTAAGTTTGGAAGTTTTTTTGATCAATGTTTTAGTAATTTTCTAATTTATTATGCTTCCTTTTTGACTCATTGATGGTTCAAGTCTGGTGTTATTTGTCTGTATTTTGCATTTTCCAGGCTCCTTCTGGCTCTGATGCACGTTTCTATTAATCACTTTTCTGTTGCCATGATAAAACACCCTGAGTGTGGCTGCTTATAGAACAATCAACTTATCGTGACTTACAGCTGCTGACTGTTTTGTGGCTCTTTTAGGGGGCCGACCACCAAACTCCCAAATAAATCACACATGGAGGCTTATTCTTACTTACGCATGCCCGGCCTTAGGTTGGCTTAGTTTCTAGCCAGCTTTTCTTAACTTACAATTATCCCGACTATGTTTTGCCCCGAGTTTTTCCCTTTCTATTCCTAAATACCTTTCCTTGTTTATTACTCTGTGGCTGGCTGTGTGGCTGTGTGGCTGTGTGGCTGTGTGGCTGTGTGGCTGTGTGGCTGGGTGGCTGTGTGGCTGGGTGGCTGTGTGGCTGTGTGGCTGGGTGGCTGGGTGGCTGGGTGGCTGGGTGGCTGGGTGGCTGGCCCCTGGAGCCCTCCTCCTTCTCTGGCTGCTAGCTCTCCCTTTCCCCAGATTTCTTCTTCTATTTATACTTTCTGCCTGCCATCCCCGGCTAGCCTTTCTCCTTATTACTCTGTGGCCAGTGCTTTTTTAGACCATCAGGTGTTTACACAGGCCAGGTAACACAGCTTCATAGAGTTAAACAAATGCAACATAAACAAAAGTAACACACCTTAAAATAATATTCTACTGCATATGGTTCCAGAGGTTGGAATCGATAATGGAAACATAGAGGCAGCGGGAAACAGACATGGCAGTGGGGTGGGAAGCTACGAAGTCACATTTTAAACAAGCACAAAGAAGAGTGAGTAAAATGTACTAAAGCAAGGCTTTTTACTCTTAAAACTTCCTACCTGTTGTGGTCTTTCTCTAGCAAGACCACACCACAGAAACCTAGGACCACCAACTAGGACAGACTATCGGGGACATATCTCATTTAAGCCACTACAGTGTCCTTTCTATTTAGTAAAGAATATGCTTCATCCATTTTTTTAAGAACTAGAATTTGTGAGGGGTGCTGTGTTTTATAGCATGTGGTGCAACTTGGAAGGTGTTTCTTGCCAGCTAAGAAGAATGTACAATCTACTCCTTTTGGGAAAATGTTTAATGTATCTTTTATTTTCATTGTCTAGAGTAATCTTCAGTTTTATTCTTGAATTTTGCTATGTATTATAGCCATTATTGATGATACAGAATGTGCCATTCATTTACTTGTTTGTTTCTTATAGATACATACACTAGAATCAGAAATGTTAAGGCATTCCCATATAGAAGACATTGCTTATCTTCCTAACTCTTTTTGTTTATTTATTTGTTTATATAATCTTCTTGTGTTCAAAGTTCTTTTGGGTCAATATGGAAGTCATCCTACACATTAACAATTCACTCAGAATATTTGCTTTCACGTGCTTTCCACAACAAACTTACTACAGTATTTAGGGTTTTCTCATTACCTGTATTCATACTTTTTCTTTATGCTATTAAGCTTAATTAGTTTTAACTAATACAGTGTTCTGTATTAAAAAATATAGAGAATACTTTCATAGCTTATGTGCATTTTTTGTAATTCTTCCCTCTAAACTGTCCAAAATTATAGATATATATTCTAGTTGTAGAAATACTAGTTTCAGAATACCTCATCATTAAAAAAATTCATTTGTTGATAAGAACCATAAAGAAAGACGTGTATTAGTCTAAAGCTGCAATAGGCTGTGTTGAATAAGAAAGACAAGGTTGATCTTTTTGAAGCTGGCTACTGTTGCCTCAAACATAAATCTGTGACATGTATTGCAATGGAAAGTCTTGAAGAAATGAAGTTGAGGTAAAACAAAAATGTGAAAATGTATGAAATAAGATTTGTGTTCTTGTCCTGGAATGTGCATGGAAGCCGCTGGCAAGCTCTTCCTGAGCCCGGTGTGTCAGGTTGCCTTAGATACTGCTCTATTGTCGTAAAGAGACCTGATGACAGACGCAAACCTTCTAGAGAAAGTCACTCACCTGGGGGCTGGCTTACAGCTTTAGAGGGTTGTCCATGATCATCATAATGAGAAGCAGACAGACATGGCACTGGAGTCGTAGCTAAGAGCTTTACAGCATGATACACAGGCAGTAGGCAAAGAGAAACCTCATGAATTCTCAGTGATAGGCACTCTCTAACAAAGCCACAGTTACTCTCCAACAAAGCCACAGTTACTCCAATCAGGCCACATCTCCTAATCCTTTCCAAACATTCCTACTACCTAATGGCTAAGCATTCAAATATATGAGCCTTTAGGAAGAGTGGGCATTCAACTTCAAAATACCACACAGGCATAAACAGTTCCTGTCAAACCTTTGAATTTATTTTTTCATTACCAATTATTTTATCAGTAATAACTCATTTGTATATGACTATATAATCATGTATTTGGATTTAAATTTCTTTTGTTCTGGACAGTATTAAGTCAACTTGCACAAGCTAAAGTCATCTGAGAGGAGGGAACCTCAATTAAGGAAACACCTCCATAAGATGGGGCTGTAGGCACCATGTAGGGCATTTTTTACTTGGTCATAGATGGAAGAGAACCCAGTTCCTTGTGGGTGGTGCCGTACCTGAACTAGTAGTCCTAGGTTCTTTATGAAATCTGGATGAGCAAGCCATAAGGAATAAGTCAGTAAGCAGCCTGCCTCCATGGCCTCTGCATTAGCTTCTGTCTCCAAGTTCCAGCCTAGTTTGAGTTCCTGTCCTAACTTCCTTCGATGCCGATGCATAAACCAAATAAACCCTTTTCTTCCCAGATTGCTTTTTGTCATGCTGTTTCATCACAGTAATAGTAACTCTAAGACACATTGTTTATAATTTATCATTTATTAATCACAAATAGTTTTAGCCATGATTCCTAATATTAATATTTGCTTTCTTTAAACTATTATCCCCTGAATTTGATTATATTTATGTAAGTATTCATGAGGAAAAAATCTTGATAGTTTTGAATAGATATCTTAAAAGAAAAATGTTTTGCACATACTCCATAAATTCCAGGAAATGAATGAATCTTTAATAGTTTTGACACCACTGTGCTCAAGCAGAGCTCTGAAGACCAAGCAAGGACTGACTGTCGCTCTTTCATGCATGATTTCTTGAAGGCTGACCTTGCTGACTTCTCTGTATGATCCAAGCATCTTATAAAGATGGGACATTCTGTATATTTTTATTCTATAGGAAAAGGTGGTTGGTAGGAAGAATAAATAAAAAGAAGATCCCAGCATGAGAGGGCCAGATCTGCTTGATTATGCAAAAATAAAAAAAAAAA
>CABHPR010137526.1:2729-29600 GCA_902168415.1 Peromyscus melanophrys | reverse complement strand
TGGAGATATGCACCAGAGATGTCCAACAGGTAGTAATTAAAAGGAAAAACATAAAATATAATAGCAAAAAGATCTAAGGTGAAGTTAACATTCTTCTGTATTGAATGTTATCTAAGAATGCTGGAGTCCCAGGAGAAAAATATCCTTAGTAAAGTTCAGGTCCTCTTACTCTGTTCAGAGGTTCACCCCAATCCAACTAATTTATGAGTTTTCATCAGCCTCTTAATATCTGAATTATTCATCTTATACATGATTTCAAAAATAGTTGAGTACTCTGACTGAGATTTCATGCAAGTTATGGTCTTTTGAGAACAGTATAAAACATTTCATTGTTAGCTAATGACGTAGCTTTCTAAGTTGATTTTATTAATACAGTCTCGGGTTTCACAGTGTGATCAAATATCACACAACAGTAAATGGAGAGACAGTAGATCAAAGCCAGGTGTTTATTCTTCTGTTGTAACTCTGAGCTGCACAATTTTTGGAAATTATCTACACATTAGAATGACTTCAAAGAAATCATTTTACATTTGAAGGCATATATATACTTGTATGTACCTCTAATGGTGGGAAATAGCATACAAAGAAACTGAAAATTTTTTTTCTTTATACTAAAATAAAGCTTATGCAATGTTCCCCAATCACATACATGCCTTCTAATGAGGTATTCTTATATATTAAATGTATGCACTTTGCAATTAGTTTAGTTTATTATCTTTGTTGTATTGTGTACACACAGTGTATGTAAATACCCATGTCACTGTAAATGTATGCAGACGTGTGTGCAGGAGCACATGGATATGGAAGTGTACATGTGTGTTCAGGAGAACATGTATATGGAAACTTACTTTTGTGTACAGGAATACATGCACATACATGTGGAGGCCAAAGATCAATGTCACTTTACATCTTATTGGGGGGGGGGGGCTTTTCTTTGAAACTGGAAAATATTTTCTCTGTGGAAAATAGTAAAAAAAAGTTTCCCAATAAGTCCTTTTAAGCCAAATAATAGCTGAATTATACATATAAACATTAATTAGATTCTGGGGTACAGAAGAGACCTATCTTCACCTGTTCAGAGAGCTATGTTTTACTTAAGTTGTGTAAGTGAGATTCCTATTCATCTTCACCTTCACTGTTTGATTTATAGCGGACATTTTTCTATAGGCTAATCCATAATCTAAAGAGCTTTTAGCCTGTACATCTCATTGTTTTAAGACAAAGGTTTTCAGTGAACTGGTCCTCACTAACACAGTTGAACTGGCTGGCCAGTGAACCACAGAGTCCCACTTGTCCATGCTTCCTTGCAACTGGAGTTCCAGAAGAATACTGCCGTGACCAACTATTGGCATGAGCGCTAGAGATCTACCTTGGGACTTCGTTTTTGACTGAACTATCTCCCCAGGCCCAATTGGTCAGACTTACACTTAAATCTTAACTTCCAAAAAAGACAGGAACAAATTTCACCTGGTTGGTTTATCTGAATCTTTAAGATTCTGAGTTTGGAAGTGATGCTGATAGGAATAAGCACTGTTATTCCACCAAGTGCAGTGTAGCCTTCTTAGTCAATGCTAGACATTAGCATGACTAAATCTTGGGGAAAATACTTTACTAGACAAACAACTTTTAATATTTCAATTTCACAGAAAAGTACATCTCCTTAAATATATATTCCTAAGTCTTTAAAAGTCAAAATAGCTTCATATTCCTAATATTGTCATTGATATCATTTCAAAGCGGCTTCTACAAAACATGCCTTTTTGTCAAACATGTTCATGTATTTGTTTTCAATGTTAACTAAGATTTCTCTAAACACTACTTTTAAATTATTCACTTCCCTTAATGTTGATGTTTAAAGGGTTCTGAGAACTGCACTTTTAGAAATAATGTTGAAATGAACAAAATGCTTTGTTTTTAACTACGTTTCAAGCAATGTATTTTTTAAGACTCTTAATTTATCGTGACTAATTTGTTGCCCCAAATTCATTATAAAGATATATGCACATAGATTTTAAAAATATAGTTAAATGTTGCTTACTGGATTGCTCTCCATAGTTCCTTCAGTTTTCCCTTTTTATACAGCCAGGTCCACCTGTCCAGGGGTGACATCACCCCGATTGGGATGAGGCTCTCTATATCAATCATTAATCAAGAAAATGCCCTACAGAACCAATGTGATGGAAGCATTTTCTCAACTGAAGTTTCCTCTTCCTAGAAAATTCTAGCTTGTGTCAATATGACAAAAGAAAAACTACTAAGGCACACCCCAAAAGCTACCCATCTTCTCCATTAAGTGTACCAATTATTTGAGCACCTAATAGCTTTTGGACACTAACTTAGTTCTGGAGAAATACAGAAAAATATTAGACATGTCCCTTTACTATGGGAATTAAACATCTACTTGGAGGCAGTCACAATACTATGCCACGCTTCTTTAGTAACTACAGAAAGGAACACATTCAAAGATATAATCTTTGTTGAAGCATGAAGTTGGCCACATTGACTCCAGTTTTACAGTGGTCACTGGTAAAATGAGAGGAAAGCTGGTGCTACTGTGAAATGATGCTGCTTTTTTGAAAAGAGATTTGATTCTGCCAAGAGATGTGGTATATTCTGATTTCTAGCATGCTTGCAAGCTAAACAATTAATATACAGTATATTTGTAAAGATTAGCATAGGATGTGAAATGCTTATAGCTGCATTGTCTTTAGGTTCTTGTGACAGACAGCTTGTCAAGCTGTAATTTACAGAATGAAAGGGTCACATGAAAATGCACATGTAAAGTTAAACTAAAGGAGAGATGCTTGAACCTAAATATTTCACAGTAGACAGTGAATGTTCTTGGCCATTGTTCTGAGGTTCTACATAGTCTCAATTCTGTGAGGTTATTTGCTGCACAACCTTTCAAACAAAGGTACTAAGAGAATCGGTTTACAAAATGGATACTAAACATGAGTCATGGAGAACTGTCTCCCAACAGATCTTAAGTATCAAAAGTCTAAAAACAAATCTGGTACTGCACTTAAAAAAATGAATTGTTATGTCAGACTCAAGTGAATAAAAGATCTTATTTGATACAGAAATAAAAATTCAATTATGCAAGTGATTGCAAGGAGAAGGATTGAGGAAGAAAACTCAATTCTCTCAGTCCTATTTTGTTCTAAAAATAGTATATAGCCAGGTTACTTATGAAAAAACCAATTTCTCACAAAGACATTTACATAGCATAGCTGACACAGTCTAGGGATCTATAAAATTTGTGTTTTCCACAAGCAGTTTCATACAAATTATGAATACACTACTGAAATCAATTCCATAATGAAGACTCCCCTGTTAACAAACGCCACCAGTAGATTTTCCAATAGGTATGTCACTGGCATATCTACTTGAAGATAAGTGAGATGTTTTTACAGTTCTTAACGTATTTAATTTCTCAATATCTTTGATAGTAAGACAAGCAAGAGTACATATGTCATGTGTTTATTGTGAAGGCTAAATGAGCTAGTAAATGCTAATATAGGGCACGTATAGAACAGGACCCTACATGGTGTAAAGCCTATCTTACTAGATGCTTGCACTAAACCCATGACAAAAAATGTTTATAAAATAATATAGCCATATAAAAGTCTACAATATCATCTCTGTTTTGCTTTGGGGAATTATTGAACGTTATGGCAAAGTATTTATAGTGTGTGGTTAAATAAAACTAATTAAGCCTGAAACATATTTCCATACTATACAAACTTTTAAAAATATACCCACGTGTATAACCCCCCCCCAAAAAAAACTTAAGAGAAAAATTCTGTCTTAATATTTACTGAGATAAAGAACGAATTATTTTCTTTAATGGTAATATTTCCTTTACTTTCTGTAAGAAAAAAATTGACCTATAACACATTTATAACAGAAAAATAACACTTCAATTAAAATGGGATTTGTAATAATAGTATGTGGACCTTATGAACCCAGGTTGATTCAACTTTTAATCAAAATCTTTGTTTCTAACACTTCTTTAAAATTACAAAACAACCTGTTAAGGATAAAAAATATTTGCAATGTATTATAGTGCTTCTATTTTTTTCAAATATTTTATCTCCCAGACCAATACTTATTTACTTCTTTAATTTATAATGCCTCCAGTATATATCAGTACCAGATTTATGTTTCCTATATACCATGGGGAGCTTTTCATTGGCTCAATAGAGGGAGAAGTTTACTTGTAGATTCTCTTTGTCTGCCAGCTAGAATTTTGAGTGACATGCTAGACAAAAGCTTAAAGGTGACATCATGTACAAAGTTAGAGACTCCTTATTAATTACAATGTTGATTGTATGAAAATAAGCTTGATTACAAAGCCCGCCCATTGAATTCACAGACTACAACAGTTGATTCTCTGACTTTCTATTTTCTTAACAAAAGACAGTTTGTTGTTGATTTGCTTTGAACTGAAAGACGTTTTAGGAATGATGTAACAAACACAAAATTTAGGTCAATCCAGACATAGCGCAATTAAATTCAGATGACCTGACTCAGCAGCATGTTCTTTCTCTGTGGTAAGATGAATTTCTTTTGTGAAGCAGAGTTTGGAAGTTATGGAAGGGTAATATCCTCTCACAGAACATCATTCTTTCATTACTTTGATGTAGAATACTAAAGAGATCAGTTTTTCTGCGTCTTCTGAACAGAAGGGGCGTTTGCTGCAGATAATATCATTAATTAAGATACAACAGCAATAGTTAGACTTAAAGTTACACTAAAGCAGTTAAAGCCCATGAGGCCTTAATCCTGCACAAAGAACTCCAGGCAACTAAGGAATTCTGAGAGTGGGAGAAATAGTCTCCAACTGGTTGTGTAATATCAAATGGCCATTCCTGAAAACATACATACAAGTAACATTATACAAACTGAGTAGACTGCACTTAAGAATATACACGTGTATATATACATACACATGTATGTATGTAACAATAACTAATGAAAAAAGGCCATAAATTTGAAAAAGAGCAAGAAGAGATTTTTTAAGAGGGATTGGAGGGGGAAGGAAAAGAGGTAAATTATGGTATTTACATTGCTATATCAATAATACATAATTTTAAAAAACAGAATGAGATCAAGGACCGAGGATTCTACACACAGCACAATCTTACTGTTAGTAAACCAAACTAACTCTTTTTAAGCCACTGCCTTTCAAAGGAGCCATTTTAACAGATACTCACATAGGAATGTTCTGGAAAAGTTCTCTTGAATGAAGTGGAGTGGTATAAATAACATAAAAGAGTAGACTAGTTTTTATGTAAATGGAATTCTAAAGCAGAAATCTGTACGTAAGTGAATCAATGTGTGTGACCAAGGACAAGAGATACTGGAGCACCAACACAAGTACACTGAGAGCTCATCTACGGCACATTGTATACTGAGTCTCCTAGGAGAAAAGATACAGGTCTCACTGAGTAATAAAGAGGACAGACATGGCCACCATCAACAAATGATGCCAGGGTATAGTTGAGTCAAGAATGCCTATGCTTGGGCATAGGAAAAGGGCAGGAAAAGCAGAAAGTGACCAAACCATCAATGAGAAAAAAAAAAGAAATGACAAAATACAGCCTCAGTAAAGATTTTTTCATAGATTTCATAGATAATATTAATGAGTGATATGCAAATATACATGCATATTTTATCTGGAGTTCAAGAAAACTGATCAGGAAGACCTCTTCAGTAGATTTTGATAGGCTATTCACTTGGCCTCAATAACAAAGGGTAAAAAAATAACATTGCCTGTGGGTTTTCTTTACTCAGGGAGAAAAAAAAAATCTGAAAATGAAGCCAGCTGCCAGATGGAAGATGTGTTTTCAGAGCTCAGAAAACCGAAGCAGAGCTAACACTGCTGAACAACTGCAACTGGGGCCTGCCTTGGCGCTGCCTATCTGTTTGCATTCATTCATAAAATCTTAATGTTTAGACATTAAACAGAACACAGAAGAGACACTGCTATGGTCTGCTAAGTGGAAGTGCCAGATGAAGGTCTATTGCTGTTGTGAAAAACACAATAGCAGAAGCTACTCTAATGATTTGAGAAAACACAACTGTGGCTGCTCTTTCATCTAAGAGGAGAGAGCTAACTCATAACATAACAATTACTTCATATAAATTGCTTATGATCAGTATGGATTCCACTATATCTTGCAGTGATGTATGCAATCTTTGCTTAGGTTTATAGTAGTGTCTGAATCAGCTTTCTTTGGTGTGTCAATTTGTAATAAGGTAGGACCCTTGTTTAAGCTTGCTTGCCTAATTACCATTAAATTACTCTGTATCAACTATTTCTGAAGACAATTTAGATAGCAGTAGACAGGTGTTTTAAAATAAGATCAATGTACAAAGAAAGAATAGAACTTGGATTCAAACAAAGGAAAAGTTTCATCTCCTTTGTATCTTTGCTTCATCTATGAAAACTGATAACTATTCACCTCATTTTGAAAATAATTCAATTCTCATTACATTATTAATGTAAATATGTGCTATGTGCTTTATAACAAGATAACAAACATATAGGGTTTTTTGTGTGACAGGTAGGTTGCTTAAGTCCAGAATCTATAAACAATAAGAAGAGACTCTTTAAAACAATCTGAAAGGAAGCTAGTCATTCTTTATCTCTGTGTCCTAGATTCTAAATCCTCAGCCCCTTTCACTGTTAGTTATGACTTACCTCATCCAACATGAGGATTGATCTATGTATACCTACAGGCTAAAGCCTGACTCATATGAGAATTAGATGCCTCTGAAAAGGTATTAATAGTTCTGTTGCTGGCAAGTTGTATTTGGATATGGTTCATACCTGTCATGGCTGATGAATGAGTTTCTAAAGGTATTCAAAACTCCAGGTACTTATAAGAGTATCCTGCTGAAACTTCTTGATCTGTGCTAATGCTGTACAGCATCTCTGCTAGGGTGGCTACAGAGTGACCTCCCTGTGATTGGTCTGGGGATACTGAGTTTCTGGTCTCAGCTCCAGGTCATTAGTCATACTCATTACTAGTGTCCCCTCTGTCACTCTCACATTGATAATAGCACACAAAATGCCTACACCACTTAGACCTAAAGTTTTTGGAAATAGATATCTCCCTAACATGAATCTGAGCCTGCCACATGTTCCTAGTACTTACAACATAGTTTACACCACCACACCTTCCTTCCTTCTTATCATGGTTGCACTTTATGCCCTGGTTGAGGACTTAAATTAACATGAACTGGTTCCACTTCACATCTATCTAGTTTGTCTTCCTGTTCCTTGGAAAAGCTCCTAGCACCAATAACATATATGAGGCATGTAGCTCAAGACACTCTTGGTTGCATTATAAAGGCTCATTTAGCATAAAACTCCTACAATTAGGAGTTAGTCTGTGGATGCTGCTTTTGTGAATATGTTAGACAGAGTTTGCCTGTGTAGCCAAACAGGGTTTCTACTGAGTTTACTTTCTGTTCATCAGTATATGTTCCATACAAAAATTATTAAATTAAATAAAAATAATGACAAATTATTCCATAGACAATACCAAATTTTTTCCCTGAATTCTGTAAAAGACAAGACTGCAGTCTACAATAAAATTTCCTGGGAAAAACAGGAGAATAAATTCTAAATGAGTAACAAAAAAAAATCTGACTGTCCTGTGTCCTAAGATGGCTCAGCAGTTAAAAGCATTGCTGATCTTGCACAGGACCCAGGTTTGGTTTCCAGCATCTACACTGAGGTCTCACAATTGCTTGTAATTGTAGCTCCAAGAGATCTTAAAGGTACACATATGCTACGCATGCAAATATGCAGGGACTCACATATACCCATAAAACAAAACAAAACAAAAAAAGAACAGAGAAATAGATCTTGGAAAAACGCTTTAAATGATCCAAATATTGCCTTACAGAATATTATGTAAAAAGCTGAACTCTTCAGATAGCTTTATTTTCAAAATCCTCACTATCAGAATGTCTTTAATTTTTTTGCCTATTCATTTTATTTAAATTAAAATACATTTAATCATTTCCTTCTCTATCTCCTCCCTTCTAACCCTCCCATGTCCATCCCCTCCCTAATTAGGAACCTCCTCTTCTTTAATTGTTATTATATATACATATAAGCAAATAATATAAACACGAACTGCTGAAGCCTTTCGGTGTTAACTGTATGCACAGGAGTCTAGGGCTGACCACTCAGTATCAGCTTTTCATTAAGAGGGCTCGTTCCTGGGTGAGCCTAATTCTCCCTCTCTCAGCAATTGTTAACTGTTTGTACTTCTTCATCTAGGGGTGGGGTCCTGTGGGATTTCTTACATCTACATTGAGATGTCAAGTATTGTTAATTGTTCAGGTCTTACTATTGAGATTTCATGGATGTAGCTTCCCTGATGTCATTAGACTTCTTAGCAAAACATGGGCCATACACCTTTCATCAGCAAAGTTTTATTTAATATAAATATTAGGATAATACATAAATCAATAAATTATAGATTTAAAGCTTAAAGCATGGTAAAATATTGGTTTTTAAAAATTTGAGGATAATTTTAGCACATGTAACTTTTAGTTAACACACAAAATATTGGATTTCTTTGACATTGTATATTGTTTGTATTTGCTCCCCGATATCCACAACTATGCCCTCTCCTCCCATCTCAATTTTCTTTCTCTTTCCAAATAATCCCCCTTCTGCATTTGTATCACATATATCTATACACATAGTTACCTAGATTATGTATACAAAGACAAGCATTTTGTCTTTCTTGCTCCCCATTAATCATTTCTTCCTCCTCTCATCCATCTTCCTCCCCTCATCTCATAGTCCTCCTACTTTGGAATCATATATGTTCACATATGTGCATATATTCATATACATATATGATCTCTAGTTCTACCAAATTTTCCATAAATGACATTATTTCATTATTCTTCACAACTGAGTGGAATTCCATTGTGCCACATTTTTATCCATTGTTTGTTGACTGAGTATCTAGACTGGTTCCATACCTTGGTTAGTGTGACTAGTGCAACAATAAATATAGGTGTTCAAGTGTCCCTGTGGTAATGTGACTTAGAGTACATCGATTAAATATGCTGAGTAGTAGTATAGGTGGGTCATATGGTAGCTCTATGCATAGATTTTTTTGAAGAGTTTCCAACTCTGATTTCCATACAGGCTGCACAAGTTTACATTTCTACTAACAGAGTATGTGTTCCTCTTCTCAGCAGCATTGTAGTCATTTGTTTTGTTTTTTGGCTTGGTTTGGTTTGGTTTGGTTTGGTTTGGTTTGTTTTGGTTTGGTTTGGTGTTGATGGAAGTTCATTGCAGTTTTAATTTATATTTCCCCATATATTTCCCCAGCTGAGAATGTTGAACATTTTTTCAAATATTTATTGGTCAGTTGTATTTCTTCTTTTGAAAAATATCTAGTCAGTTCATTTGACTATATATTGATTGGATAGTGTTATTTTTGGTGTTTAAGTTTTAGTGCTTTTTATGCACTCCAGATATTAATCTCCTGTAAGAAGTATAATGAAAGGCTGAGGACATGAATCAGAGATTAGGATGACTTCTTGTTCTTAAGAAGACCAAGTTCAGTTCCCAGCACTTACATAGTGACTCACAACTGTCTATAACTATGGTTCTGGAAGATCCAATGAACACCTTGACTTCTATGGGTACCAAGTATGATGTGATGCATAGATATACATATGAGAAAAACACTCATACACATAAAATAAACCTAAAATATTTTTAAAAGAAGTATAATTAATAGATTCCACCTTTTCTATAGGCTCTCTTCACTATCCTAAACATTCCCTAGCTGTGGAAAAGCTTTTTAATTTCAGGTCACCCCATTTGTTATGTCTTAGGATGATATTCTGTTTTGTTGGGGTTACTTTCATTTTTTTTCCTTCATCTATATTTTAAGTGTTTTTATGGTGTTTTGTGTGGACAGTCTCAGAGTTTCTGATCTTCTATTAAGATCTTTAGTAAATTTGAACTGATGTTTATGAAGCAAGAGAAATGTGGAATTAGTTTCACTTTTCTATATTTTCTACATTTCCAGCACCATTTGTTGAAGAGGCTCTTTTTTACACCATGTGCTTTTGACACCTTTGTCAAAAATTAGGTGGCTATAGGTGTATGGGTTTCTTTGTGGTCATCTGCGCTATTCTATTTGATGTCTGTCTCTGTTGTCAGTGTTGTGCTGTTTTTGTTACCATATCTCCAAAGTATGATTTGAGAAATGGTAGACTGATTGGGCTTTTGGAGCTTCCCTGGGAATTTTATAACTGCCTTTTTCTAGTTCTTTGAAGAACGTTATTGGGCATTTTATGGAAATTATGATAGCTAATCTTCATTGTTGACTATATTTAGAATCACCTAGCCGGGCGGTGGTGGCGCACACCTTTAATCCCAGCACTCGGGAGGCAGAGGCAGGCGGATCTCTGTGAGTTCGAGGCCAGCCTGGGCTACCAAGTGAGTTCCAGGAAAGGCGCAAAGCTACACAGAGAAACCCTGTCTCGAAAAAACAAAAAAAAAAAAAAAAAAAAAAAGAATCACCTACAAAATGTACCTCTAGGAATGTCTGCCAATATATGTTTCTGACAGGGTTTAAATGAGAAGGGAAGAGAAACTTGAATGCAATTCCAGGGCTAAGGTCTCTACCTGAATAAAAAAGAAAGTGTGCTGAGCACCAGTGTCCCCCTCTCAGCTTCCTGGCTGCAGACACAGTGTGAAGGGCTGCCTGACACTCATGCCACCATGCTGTTCTATAAAGATGGACTAGATCGCTTCTTTTTTTGTTTGTTTGTTTGTTTGTTTTGGTTTTTTCGAGACAGGGTTTCTCTGTGTAGCTTTGGAGCCTGTCCTGGATCTCACTTTGTAGACCAGGCTGGACTCGAACTCACAAAGATTCTCCTGGCTCTGCCTTCCGAGTGCTGGGATTAAAGGCCTGCGCCACCACCGCCCAGTAGATTGCTTCTTAAAACAAGAGCCAAACTAAATTATTTGTCACAGCTAAAAGAAAATTTGTGGATTGTTCCCAGTAATATAGCCATTTTCTCATTAATTCTGACAACATATTACATGGGAAGTCTCTCCAGTGGGTAGCATCTTCTTCAGTTTCTTTCTTCGCTATTTTAAAGTTTTCATTGTAGAGGTCTTTCACCTCCTTGGTTAAGGTTATTCCTAAAATTTTTAAAAATATTGTAAATGGAATTTTTGGTTTAAATCTTTTTGATGGATTCCTTTTTATGTATTTTTAAATTTTATTTTATGTTTATGAGTGTTTTGTCTGCCTGTATGTATGTGCTTGGTACCTGCAGGGGTCAGAAGAGGTGATTGGATCCCCTGGAGCTGGAGTTACAGACAGTTGTGAGCCACCATGTGAGTACTGGGAATCAAACCCAGGCCATCTGCAAGAGTAACAAATGCTCTTAATCTCTGAGCCATCTCTCCAGCCTTCTTGGCAACTTTTTAATCAATATATCAGAAATTTATTGACTTTGGTATGCTGATTTTATAACTTGGCACTTTGCTGAACGTACTTATCAATTCTAAGAGCTTCCTGGTGGAATCTCGGGAGACTTTTAAAAATTATAAGATTGTGCTGTCTGCAAACAGGGGTAATCTGACTCCTTCCATTCCTATTTCTCTCTCCCTTATTTCTTCCTCTTGCCTGTGGCTGTCAGTCTATTGAACTACAGTGCCTTATCATATGTCTCATTTTAGAAGAAAGGCTTTAAGTTCTTTTCCCATTTAGCTATAATTCTGTTACATACAGTCATTATTATGTTAAGACATGTTCCTTTTATTCTGGCTTCTCTGGGGCTTTTATCTGAAAGGATGTTAGACTTTGCCAAAGGCCTTTAATGTATCTGTTAGGATGACCATGTGATTTATATCTTTATGTCTATTTATGTGTTGCATTTGTTGATTTCAGTTGGTAATAATCCTTAAGGTTTCCTCTTTATATGGAAAGGTACAGAAACACTAGGAGAATTTTCTGGACTTTTTAAGCTAATAGTTGTACATCAATAGTATAGATTTGGACATTTGTTAACATTGAAACAAAAACTAAAGAAAATGCTGACTTTAAACAGTTCCGAAGGATGAAAATTAATTATTGAATGCATTAGTGAACATCAGTTGAAGCTGTTATATGTCAGGTGTTAGCAGTCCCATCCTGGTCAGGGTTGCTTATCAGCGTCTTGGAAGGAGGAATCATCTCTGCAGAAAAGCAGTTTGCTGCTGCAGAAAGTGGGAGGTGATTTGTTGCATCCTTCTGTCCATCCCCTAACTCTGGTTATTTTAATGTCTTTCTTCCCCTTCTCTGTCAGAAATCATGTGACTTAAACCAGCAATGAGTCAAAACCTGCCCCATGATGAACAGAACCATCTGTTTGTTTTTCTCCCCAGTCTTTTGTGGTTTTCTTTTTCCAACTGTTTCCCTCTTCTTGCCTCTATTTGCCTTTTGTTTCTCTTCCATCTGTCCTCTCTGTTTCCTTGAGCCTTTGTTAATATGTAAAAACGCTGACTTAAAATAATACCATCTTACATTTCTGGATAAATTAGGAGCTGTATATATTCTCCCCATCAGTGTTTTTGAGGTTGTAACAGGAACGCTACTTAAACAGACAGACTGAGAGTAATATTCCCACGGGCAAACAAACATATCTGGAGCTATGATTTGCTGAAAACAAAACCTCCAACTGCTATGCTGTCTCCGGCCACTCAGCCTCATCTCCCCTGAGCTCTGCTTTTCTGTGGAGCACATCCTTCTGCACATTGGATTGTTCTGTCCTTGTCTTGTTCTGTTGATGGGGACAAGCACTGGTGGCCACCAGAGAACCTTCCTTTCCACTAGGAGAAAGGAACACATTTCTCTATAATCTTTATCAATTTCTCTTTTTTTTTCCTGTCTTCAACTTTTTTCCTCTCCCTAAATAACTACAAAAGCAATTTTAAGTCCTTTATTAGTAAGTAGAATTAGGTTTCTTATAAAGACTATGAAAGAAACTCTTAACCCACCAGATCTAGACCCATGAAACTAACTGAAGCAGAGATCAAGAGCCTGACAGTCTCACTGCGTCTCAAAGGGGAAACTAAGGGCAGTTTAGTACAAAAGGGTTAAAAGCAGATCTTTTACTGGATAAGTAATTAATTAAGATGTGGAAATTTTTATGACATGTAATTTGGGATTGTTTTACCACCAAGATGAGAAACTTGATAAATGATTACCCAAATAAGTAAGCTGTGTATACAGATAAATAAAGATAAATTAGAACACTAAGTGTTCTAGAAGCAAAAATGGAATATTTACTCCTTACTGAGTTATCTTACTGGTTAAAAAAAAATCCCTGATCACAAAGTTAAATTTCTGACCCAAGTGCTCTCAGTTTTCAGTTCAGATGGCTAAAACATGTGAAAGAAGTGGCCTTGGTTCTTAAATAGGCAGTGGCTCTAGTTTAATACAGAGAAATTTTTCACCAAACTATCAATTAAATCTTCTCCTGATGTACTCTAGAGAGGCAGGATATTTTAGGCTATATCAGTTCTCTGCCAGGAAAAGTTCTGTTCCCCAGAAGTACGTTCTTTGAAGTCAGAGGACACTATAGGGATCCTAAGTAACATGAGACAGTCTCTAACAACCAGGTATCACCCTATCTAAAATGCCAATACACTCTTGATTTAAAAACACAGTGGCTATATGAAATAATTTTTAGGAGAAAACTAGTTGTCTGAGATCTCAACTGAAGTATGTAGATTAGAAACTTAGTATATGGTATTGAATTCCACAGAAGTCTGTATTTCACTGTCACCACTCAAAAATAGATGAAGGAATACTGTGAAAATGTGAAGAAAGCTGAAAAAGATAGTTAGATTATAAGAAAACAATTGGGATTGATCTTTTATTAAATAAAAATTGAAATGGGAAATTTAACAAGGATGAGCCATGGAGTTTAATGTATACCTACTAAAATTAAATTGAATTGGCTTCCAGATGACCACACCTACCTGTAGTTGAAACAAGGAAGACTTATATTGATTAGCAGATCAGTTTCCTATAATTTAAAGATCATAAAAATTAGATTAAATTATTAGAGCAAGACTTGAATACAAATTTTAATATTTGTGCAAGATTGTGTGCATTATAGTCCATGAGAAAAATTAACAAGTTAAGATGAATTCAGAAGAAATTAAGATGACAAAGGCTGTGGCGAGATAGCACGTTCATACTGTGTAAGAAATGACCAAAATAATCGGGGGTATTCAGCTTGAAAAGATACATAACTAGAAACTAATGAAAGATCATTATCATCCATAATATCTTAAGGATCCTCTGAAAGTGGATATGCCATTATTCAAGAGTCTTACTATCCAAAGTATGGTCCACAGACAAGCAACATGACCTGGGAACCCATAAGAATACAGAATAGCAGATCCCATCTCACACACATTCAATTCCTGTGTTTTTTAATGTGCTTATTGGCTGATTCACCCGCACATTCATGTCTGAGATGTGCTTGTAGAAATGTCTCAAAGCTCAGAAGCAGTAACCACTGAGCTGTATGAGTCAAATGCAGATTCTCAGGTTCATGCTCAGACTTGCTGGTTCTGAATTCCAGGGGGTATAAATCAGATAAGCTTGAGAAACTTCAACCCTGATAGACTAGTAAATCACCTAGATTTTGACTGTAGCTTCTAAAATTTTATGCCATGAGCCAATATGCTGGTTTGGGAGATAATGAAACCTAATCATGGGGCTATTCTAAGTACATGCTGACCATCTGTCAGAAATGACAAAAGCAAGAAAGTCTGTTCTCTATGGGAGGCAGAGTCCAATGATTCTGCTGCCTTCTGAATATAAAACATAGATTCTCCTAAATCCAGCTGTGATTTCTTGGATCAATTTGCAAGGACGCATTTACTAGTGAAAGCTAGAAGCAAATCCACATATAAAAAGCATGACCCCATTTGGGGCCCATTCCTACAAATAATGCCTTTCAAGAGTGTTTGCTCAAATAAACTGTGATCCCAATGACACAAAGAACTGAAAACAGGACCACGGATTCTAGGAGGTAATTAAGGATTTTTCTACTGAGCTCAGCTTGAATTAACTTCAAGGAGTCTTGCAGCTGCCTAGATTTTCACACCAAGTCATGTCATGGTGGATAATTTGACTCTGTAAGTTATTCACAGTTAATTCTTATTAAATGAAGCCCAGTGGCAGTTTTACCATAATAAGGAAAGAAAATGCTGCTTGTTTTATTGCTAGGAAAAAAAAATGTTCACTGACGTGAAAAACCGAGACTCACCTATGATCTGTTAATACACAGGTAATTGTTATGTGGAGTTCTCAAATTGAGCAGCTACAAGGGTTCTCAAATTGAACTGCTATGAAATTCCACTCATTTCTTTTTTTATTACTCTGGTTGTTTGAAGATGAAATTCAATTATAGTTTCACCCTGCTATTCCAAACTCGAGTACCAAGTTGCACCATACAATCAGGATCGTTCAGTAGACAGCGTAACAACTTCAGGCAGCTATCCTTTCATCCAGCCTGGCTGTCTCTCCTTTTCATATATTAATGCTGTCATGAGGAAAAAAGTATGGTTCTGGGCACAAATAGAAAGTGAAACAAAGGAGAAAGAATCTGTCAGAAGTTCAAATCGTCTTTGCCAGTCTACTTCCTAGACCTTAAATCCATGACCCATTTCTTAACACAAGTGTCTAACATCTGTGTGGCTTCCCTTCCATTCATAGTAGAAACCTTCAATTAGTGCTCAACTCCCTTCCTGAATCCCAACTCCTAATTTTTCATTGATTTATTCCTATTTTACCTTTTAAAATATCCTTTCTGTGCACTTCTCATAAACAAAATAATGGTTCATTTTTTTCATATAACACATTTCAGGACAACAATTCTGTTGGATACTCTCTCATAAGCATTAATAAATGTACAAAAGTCTCTGCTGATCACGTAGTTCCCAGATTATAGAACAAGCATTCATCTCCTCTCCCTCATTCAAATATTTTCCATTTTCTAAACCAGTTAATTTCTACCATGATGACCTGTAAAGCAGATCAGACTCTATAATAGCATTTAAATGTTCCCCAGTGAACTAAAACTCTCACTGGGGGACATCACAGCTAAAAATAAATAAACAATAATCCCCTATGTGAGTAGTAATGAAAACCACCTGAATTCTTTGGATAAAGACTAAAGAAAAATAGAGAGAGAAGGTGGCAGATAGAGAAGTAGGGAGAAAAGAAAGAAAGGGGAGAGGTGGAATGGTGGGAGGAAGGGGAAGGGAAGGAAAAAGGAAGGAAGAAAAAGGGAGCTAGGTAGTCTGGCTTTCAAAAAGCAAAAAAAGAAAGAAGGGAAAAGATGGGGGAAATGAAGAAAAAAAGGAAGGGAATTCTCTAGTGTCCTTCCATTATCTTGTAGATTTGAAATGGGGCCAAGAAAGTTGATTAGGCAAATTCAGAAAGCTCCAAGCTACGGAATACAGAAGAGCATAGCCACAAAATGCGTAGCTTAGCACCCAAAATCCTCTGTGACATGCCATGATCCAACACATGTCTGTAATTCATCACATTATCTAAGGTGTACTACCCTCTGTTTCGGTCATTTACCATCCTGTCTGCACACCAAAATTAATTGTGAAGATCTGTGAAAACCAGCACACTCTGACTGCATTCTTGGATCCCTGCAGAGAATAAATCTGGAACTCAAAGTGCATTCTGTGAACAGACTAATAAGTGACCCTGGCATTCATACATCTGAAGATGAAGTCTTTTGCCATAATCATGTTTCATTAGACAGCTAGCCTTTTCTCAGGCAGCCAACCTTTCTCCTTTCTATCACACTGCTGATACCTTGCTTTTGACGACTTTTCTCCCTTTTCTAACTCAAGAAAATATTTTTAAACACTCTTATTTTCCGACTGTGATGACTTCTTTTCATTCCACTTTGGCTCAAAGGTGTAAGTTTCCCTCTCATGGGTTTCCAGAAAAAACTACCTATGTTCCTAACCCCTGAATGTGCTGTCTTGCACCAGCATGAAAAAGGTCTCCTCCTCTGCTAGACTGGAAGAGCCTTATTTTCAGGAATGATGGCACATTCTTCACATAGCTTTTATAATTCTACAGCTTTTGGGAAAGCCCTGAAAAATAAACGGGAAGAAATAGAAGCTTTGGGGCTGTAATAGTAAGAGTATTTAGGAAGCTGGTAACATTTTTCATGACCTACATAGCAGTTACAAAGATGTATTTATGGCTACTCATTAAATTGCCCATTTATAA
This sequence comes from Peromyscus melanophrys, assembly GCA_902168415.1. Taxonomy (NCBI): domain Eukaryota; kingdom Metazoa; phylum Chordata; class Mammalia; order Rodentia; family Cricetidae; genus Peromyscus; species Peromyscus melanophrys. Next base: position 12,276 of record CABHPR010137526.1, on the reverse strand, counting down.
TATGTGTGCATTTATTTTTGTGTTGTAACCTCAATGAAAACTTTTAAAGAGACCATAAAATTATCAACCATAGGAGATACAGCCACAGTACAAACTCAGAAAAGGTCTCTAATAGGTTCTTGTTTAGATGTATCTAAGCTTCTCTGTCATGTTAAATGATCCTTCTAGTAAGTGGAATAATAGGCCTGCTTAAATAGTTATTGATAGTCTACTACATGTTTTAAAATGGGGAGTGAGATTACTGTTAAGTAATTGGAAAAGAATTTCTTTTAATCTGATTCAGAAATTCTGGTTTCTACTCCAGTTTATCCCCACAACAATTTAGCACTTAAAAACTCAAAATCTATAATTCTGATTTTTTGAGACTCAGGGTTCTATAAAACAAAATTGATATTTAATTGTTTGACTGTACAATATGTTAAACTAGGATAAGCCCCAGAAATCAGAAAAACTCACTGCCCTTCAGATGACCACAGACAGCTGTGGAGATGGATCGTGAATGCGAAGTGTGAGAAGAATCACAAGACTCTTGGGAAGAGTATGTGTGTATCAAGAGACTGCACTCCTGACACTCAGCCTCACCCAGAGTCCTGTAGTAAAGCTCCAAGGAACTACATGTCATGTGGTCCCACCTGGATGGCTGGGAAGAGATGGAGGAAATGATAGTGTGGAAAACAATTTGTAAGAATTAAAGCCTTGGGTAAGGCAGGATATCCCCCTCCTAAGGTTGACTCTTGGTGGAAGTTTGACTGGAGGTTCTCCACTATGTGAAACACGTATTTTATCCCAATCATATGCAAAACACTGCATTAAAGACAGGAGCAGTGGACAGAAGAGACAAAAAGGAAGGGGCGATTCATTTTATAAAGTCAGTAAATATGTATTTTATACAGAGAGAGAGAGAGGGGATTCATGTGACATGGCAAGTGCTGTAACAGGGAAATCAAGATTGTGCTTAGGCATCTATCTCTGTTTGAAGGAAAAAGAGAGAACAGAGTTCAGCTTGGTAAGATGGCAAGTCAGAAGAAAGTATCCAAGAAGGAGAACTGAGAAACAAGAAAGGGATCTAGCACAGGCTAGCCAAAAGAAAGGCACACAAGAAGTTTGATGTGTGAGAAAACTGCTGACTGAAATGAGGAAGTAAACGGTGATACCTACTGACTGTGTAGAACCAGTCAAGAACCAGTGTGTGGCAGACTGTGCTTCAGAGTTTGGCTTACAGGGGAGGAGCAGAAGCTTCAGAAGACTTTAAAATACAGAGGCATAAGAGTTGTATGAAAGGAAAAAAACCCGACACTTTGATTGTAATTTGAAAAACTCATTGCAGGGAAAACCAGATGGAGCAGGGAAGTAAGCTAGACTTCTCAGCAGGACACACACCCCCTCTGGGGAATCGTGAGCTGGTGCAGAAGGGAAGACATAGATGGGCATGTGGTAATTTGGGGAGATGAACATTTTACAGAGAATTTGGAATAAAAACAAATTTTGTATTCTTAGAAAGTTTTACCACATACCTGTGCAAACAAAGCCAGCAGCCAATCTCATGAGTTTATCAGGAAAGCTCAGAGAGGAGAAACATTTTCTTTGTAGCAGATGAGAAGCTTTGGCACTTTGGTCTAGTGCCTGAGGCTCTGCACACAAAACTGGAAAGAAAGACAATGGCTCTGCTCACTCACAATTAGCGACAGTACTAAGTATCAGCCATGGGTATAGAAAGCACAGTGTGTATTTAGATGTTTATTTAAAGTGCTAGCTTTATTATTGAGGGGATGCAAATTCTTCTACATTTCAATATCTGTTTTGTGGAAGAAAAGAAATGAACAATTACTCCTTGAAACTTCCACTTTAAACCACATTTAAAAGCTAATCATGCAAAGTTTGAGGAAAATCGTCAGAAGTTTTAGAGCCAAAAGGAGAAATGTCTTGACAAAGGGGCAAAACAGTAAAAAGAACAATCAAACAAGCAAATGAAAAATGATTTAATACTGCCTTCCAGATCAGCTTCAAACTCATCATTCTGAAAGAGGATTTCATATTTAGAAGTACATTTAGGAAAGCACTGTGCTACAGAGAAGGCCAAATCTATTCAAATAAAAAGAGAGCTGTGGGAAGACGTTGCCTTAGAGATTTCACTAACTGGTACATTTTAAGACATTCTGAACATAGGATTGATTTAATAGGATACTGAGGTAATCCCAATTACTTTTTGCAATTGTTTAAAAGTGTATATCATAATAATTTGGCTATATGATTATGCTTGGAAGATTAAGTACATTAAAAAAGATTCCCCTGAAAAAACAGAACATAGTCAAAATATACATGTGTATATACACACACACATATATTCTGTATACATATATGCAGAAACAGTGTACTGTATATGTATTTGTATATGTGTGTTTAATGTATGCATTTATATATATACAGAAATTGTATGTATTCCAAATATACACACATATGTTTATACACATAGACATATGTGTGTGTAAACAGAAACACAGAAGCTTTGTTATGAAGAATTAACTCACAATTATGGAGCCTAGCAAATCTGAATATCTACAAGATGAACCATCAAGTTGAAAAGTCTCAGAATCAGAAGAATTGGGGGTGTAGTTCAAAGGCTCACTGGTACAAACCCAGAAAGAACTAATGTTTCGGCTCAAGTTCAAAGGCAGAATAAAGATAATATTGATGCTTGAAGGAAAATGTCTCTGTGCTCTCAGGTGGCAGACTTTCTATTGAGTTCATGCTTTCAGCTGATCAGATGAGACCCATCTGCTTTATGGGGTGGGGGTGCAATTATGCTCTACTCAATGTGCTGATCTTGTTGTTAATCTTACCTATAAGCAGCCCCACATAAGCACCAGAATATTGACTGCTAACTTACAGTTACATACAAACAAAAAGCACTGGTGAACTATTGCACAATAAAGTGAGTAGAAACAACAGTGTACTAAACACTTTAAACTGTGAATGATTTTTGCCACAAAGAATGTTTTGAGAGGGTGGAGAGATGGGCCAGTGGTTAGACATACTTGCTGCTCGTGCAGAGGACTTGAGTTCAATTCCCAACATGGTAGCTCAAACTGGAGTCTATCAGTTTCTGGGGGAGCTGTCACTCTCTTCTGACCTCCAGTGATACCAGACATACAAGTGGTACACACACATGCATGCAGGCAAACACTCGTACAGATAAAATTTGGAGTAAAGAAATGATACATGTGAGAGAATATTATACAATGTATCATATACATCAAGTGATCAAATGCATCAAAACATTCATGGTTCCCATTAGTAATATGATTGTTATGTTTTATATATTAGTAAATAATAAATTTTAAAAGTGCCTTGAACATGAAATTTATAACACAAACATACAAATGTTTATAAACCCAAATCATTTCATAACATTTCAACATAAACCTCAGAGTTTGGGTTCTTTGCACTCATACAATACTCCTAAAATCCATTTCAAAATAAGTGTTACAATGAAGCAAGCAAAACAAAGACTTGATAAAAAGCCAGCCACAGCCAAGTGGGTATTGTTTTAAAATAGGAAGGCAATTCTAGGAGAAGTTATAATTAGTAAGAGCATAGTGGTGACATTTAGGTGTACATAAAAAGATATTAATGATTTGGAGTTATAGAGGGTGTTATGGTTCAGATGTGAATGTCTTTAATAGGCTTACAAGTTTAAACAATTGGTATCCAGCTGGTAGAAATGCTTTGTAAGGTTGTAGAACCTTTAGGAGGTTGAGCCTTGTTGGAGGAAGTGAGTCAATGGAGGTAGGGCATTAGGTTTTATAGCCCTGGTCCACTTGTATTCTTCTCTGCTTTATGATTTTGGGTGTGACAATGTGACCAGTCAGCCATCTTGAACATCTGCCCTCCAAGCAGCCCTTGCCCTGATGAGTTGTAGCCTCCCCCCCCCAACTGTAAGCCCAATAAACACTTCTTCTCTGAAGCTGACTGTCTCCAAACACTTGGTCACAGCATAAGACAGGCCACGACCACGGAAAGTGTCTGTCATTTTTCCCTATGTCACAATGAGGCAAATTTAATAGTCTAAACAAAACTGAAGGTCCTCAGTGCTGATGTGGCCAGAGACGCTCTCCATGGAGTTGAAGTGATACCTCTTTGAGCAGGGAAAACACAGCATTTCTATTAATCGCCTCCATTTTCATTATCAGCCTATTTTCCTCTCTTATGCTGGCATGTCATGGAATTCTTGGACAGTTGACCCTTGCAGACTTGGTGACATTTTGGCCATTTGCTGCATGTCATTCCTTTCACAACTGTTAAGCCACACCATGAAACTGGAACTAGAAGGTGCTATGTCGTGATCTGAACAATTTAAATTGGGCAGAATAATTTTGCAATTAAGAAGGAAAAGGAAAAGAGATCAAAGCAGCTGTTGCACAGCCCTGGGTCATGAAAGGTTGACAAATATCCTGTAATATTGCTAGTAAAGACCAGCAGGGGCCTGACTCTTTATACCTCCATGAGAAAGATGCAATTTACTTACTTGCAGGTTACCTCCAAACGGGGGAAAAATATATCTGTAGAAGTCTTCATTACTCATATGTAATGCCTGATCATGACACACTGAGTATAGCTTATGATAAATTCATTTGACTAATGTTTATTTCCAAATTAATCTTAATCTTTCTTTACTAGCTTTTATCTGATTGAATCATTTGATTCATTTGTGGTGAAGAAATGAGAGAATGTTTTTTCCTGATTGGGGGTAAAACACCCCCCAAATGTTTAAGGTGAGAGGGTTGTCTAATATTTGTGACTAACTAACTCCAGGGACAAGAAAATAAGTTGATACATGTCACTGTAAGTTAGTTTGTAAAACATACACAGAGATAGATCGATATATAGATGATAGATTTTATGACAAGAAACTATAGCATACATAAACAAGAACACATACATAAAATCTGCAGGTAGAAGGTGTCACACAGAGCTACACTACCAATAAACTTTGATAAATCAATAAGTGAAAGAAGGAAATAATTAAAAGAAGTATCTCAAATTATTTCTGAGTTGATGATACTATACGAGATTAGTTATTATAAGACCTGGAAGCACCACAAACTCAGTTTTGTGCTAGTGGTTAATGCAATTTTACATTCTATCATATCACATCAGTTCCAACAACAAATACCAAAACTCAAGAAGTCACAAAACATGTACAGGGTGGGTAGAATCTGGGTAGAATCACTGTGTAATACTACAAGCAGATCTGCTAAGTTGCTTGCCCCTACTGGGTTACTAGTGCCTTGAACTGTATGACTTTCAAGACACTGAACTTCAGCCCAGAGGGAGGCTTTCCACCTTCCTGCTAGAGACATACCATGCCAGTCCCTGAAGCATAGTAGATTATCATTAAATCATTTGTCTCATTTCCTCCTCAAAAAACCTATAGTGAAATTTCAGAAGAGAAATTATAATTCTCAAGATTTCAGAGATGAGGAAAGTGAGCTTCAGAGAAATGACAAGGGATGCTTATGTAATGAAAACTAGTCTATATTAGACCCTGGGGTTAATTATAGACAGGCTGATTCTCAGTCCAAGGCTAGGGATTTATAAAATGGAAGATACAGGCAATGGACACTCGGCCTGCATGTGCCATGTGCTGACACCCGCTGGTTTAAGCAGGGCCTCAGGCTGATTAGGCTTCCTTTGCCCCATTGGCAAGAGTGACTGAGAGTTAAACACACCCCCAGTAATCACAGAAAGTACAACATTTGGATGATTTTTAAAGTTGGCTGTTTCAGTCCTGGTGACATTTTATAGAACCACACAGACAGCAATCATGCCTCACAGAACTCAGAATTGTGAGTATGCTGTAGAAATTTGGGCTTTCTTTTCATCAGCCTTCTGTTTTAGGAAACTCACAAACATGTCTGACAGGAGTTTTGCAGAAGCAGAATGAGATCTGAGTTTCCCAATTACCCAAAGGCCTTGCTCCCTACTGTGACCTTGGAGGACCTTTGCTGGGCCACTGTCACCTCTGCTCCCTCAATTGTCACCTCAGTTCCTTCAACCACACACTGCCATAATGCGCTGTCTGCAGCTCCACAAAAAGGCCAACCTCCTTTCTACAGTTAGGCCCTCCCTAAAATCCTCATTTCTTTTATTCCACTCCCCCACTTTGTTTTACCATCTTCCACATACAAGCTTAGCCATTATTACATTTGAAAATCTTTCAGAATGCCCCTCATCAAGAGTATGCTTATCCAAGTGTTACACGGTACTCTTTTTGTAAAAACATCACTCACTAGAAGGCAGAAAATTCTTGAAAGGTGTAGATATTTCCCAACTGCTAGAAATACATCTAGAATGCAGGATAAGCTCAGAAATACCAGTCAATATTGAGAACTTACTAGTAAAAGGATGCATGAGTGAACTGGGGGTGAGGGGTGAGCAATGGAGGGGAGGAGATAGGGGATGAGAACATAAGGGAATGAGATGGTCGAGCTGGAACAGAGATGAAGTGGGAAAGCAATGAGAGAGATACCATGATGGAGGGAGATATCATGGGGATAGAGAGAAACCCAGTGCTAGAGAAGTTGCCAGGAATCCCCAAGGATGACCCCAGCTTGGACTACTAGAAATAGTGGAGAGGGTGCCTGAACTGAACTGGCTTGCCCCAGTGATCAGATTGGTGAATACCCTAACTGTCATCAAAGAGCTTTTCTCCAATGACTGATGGAGGCAGATACAGAGATCCATAGTCAAACACTAGGCAGAGCTCCAGGAGTCCAGTTGGAGAGAGAGAGGAGGGATTCTATGAGCAAGTGCATCAGGATCATTATGGGGAAACATGCAGGGATGACCAAACCAAACTAGAGGGAACTCATGAAAGTTGGATCAATGGCTGTGGAGCCTGCATGGGACTGGACTAGGCCCTCTGCATGGTGAGACAACTGTGTAGCTTGATTTGCTTGGGGGGCCCCCTGGTGGTAGGATCAGAATCCATCCCTGGTGCATGAGCGGGCTTCTTGGAACCCACTTCCTCTGATGGGATACCTTGTGCAGCCTTGAGGCAGGGGGAAGGGCTTGGACTTGCCTCTACTGGTTGTGCCTCCCCATGGGAGGCCTTGCCTTCTTGTGCAGGGGAGTGGGAGTGGGTTGGGGGGAGGCTGAGGGGTGGGAGGAAGAAAGAGGGGGATCTTTGACTAGTGTGTAAAATGAATGAAAAATTTTCTTAATAAAAAAGTAAATTCAATAATCTTTTTATCTTAAAAAAAGGTATTTGTAGTTGCTAAATTAACTACTTTCACATGAACAGGAGGCGTAACCTTAAAAGAGATAGATGAATGCCATGCACCCTGTCCCTGTGACTTCCATTTGGTTCTGACAACAATTACATCAGAAGAAGGCTGTAAGAGAAATAGGAAGCTGAAATACTGATTGCATTGACTTCTACTTTCCAGGCTCAGTAAAAGCTTCCTACCACTGGTGCCCTGCAGGGGGCGCTCCATGAGCTGCAGCTCTCACTTGACTCAGTGATAGAGGCCACGCTTTGCTCTTCTACCATCTGTTCATTTCGCTTTATCCTCCTCCATGCACCTTTGTATATAGGTTGTCCTGAGGTTTTATCTCCGAATAGGATTCTAATCCATACAGTCTTACATTTTTGTGAGCTTCAGACTTGTAAGTGGGAAGCAAAAGCTTTTTGAATATCAGTAAACCCACTCAGATCAATATATTACTAGTAACACCAGAAGTTCCTGAGGATTCTTACCTCATCTGGTGCAATCATCAATTCCTAGAAGGTACAGAAGGTATAATATGCATAGTACAAATTATGTATTTTTGTTTCTGTGTGTGTGTGCATGTGTGTTTGTCTATGTGTGTGTGTAGAAGCATGTTTTGTGAATTGCACTACATACATGCAATGACATGTATATGAAGACAGAAGTGCAATCTAGGGTGTTGGTTCTCACCTTCCATCTTGTTGGAGATAGACTCTCTTGTTGCTTTTCCTCTGTGTACACCAGGCTAGCTGGCCCATATGCTTCTAGAGATTCTCCCGCTTCCATTTCCCATCTTGCCATAGCAGCACTGGGACTACATGGCTATGCTACTACATCCAGTTATATGTGGGTTCTGGGTATTCAAATTCAGGTCTTAGTGTTTATGCAACAGTCACATTTTGCCTACTGAGTTATCTCCTCAGCCCTTGCATATTTACTAAATAATAAGTATCCTTCAAATAATCAGCTACAACTCTATAGCCCAGGGCCTAAGGAAGGGGCCTGCTGTCCAAGCATAAGGACCTGAGTTCAGTCTCCAGCAACTACATACAAAGCTAAGCATGGTAGTGTGTACCTGCAGTCCCAGCACTTGAGTGGCAGAGACAGCTGGATTCTAGGGACTTGCGGCCTCCAAGCCTACCCAAATCAGGGAGCCCCAGTTCCCACTGAGAGACCCTATCTCAAGGAATGAAAAACAAGGTGAAAAACTCATGAGCAACAACACCACCAGAAGCTGACCTGTCCTCCATTTGCTCATGCACACTTGTACACTTGCACATAAGTAAACGAGACTGAATAGCTTCAAGGTGAACTTAAAGCAATCCTAATCAGAAAAAGGTGTGTTCTAGAAGAGCCCTGGCTATGACTAGAGTAATGATGAGCATAACAAAATGGGAGGAATCCTATAAGCTTAGAACATTTAAGATAAGTAATACTTATCATCTAGATAAGTAATTCCCTGAGAAAGCAAGACCTGAATGAAACTCTTCAGTTGATAGGTGCTGTGCTAACACTTATACCCAGACATCTTCCTGTAACCACTAATAAGTCCCTCTCGGTGGTAGATACCTTCAGACACCGCAGGGGTGAGTTGCTATTGCTTTAGAATCCTGAAGAGCAGACCTGAGATCTGAGACTGTTACTGTGAGCAAAGCTCCACTTACCTCACCCTGCAGATATCAGTCTGTTACTAAAGGTCATTAACTTCAATAAAGTTTCCATGTATAGGGCCTATGTGGGTATCTTTAGAATCAGGAGGCCTGAAAGACTGGTTTGAGATTCTGAATAAAAATTGCAAAAGTGCAGGAGGGAACGAAAGAAGAAATTAGGCAAGGAACACACTGTTTCTTGAAAAAGTGCCTCTACTTCCCCCTTGTGGCCAAATTCCCTTAGAATTAGCACTTTCCCCACCCACCTCACCTCCAACAGTGTTTATTATGGCTTAATCACTCTTCAGAAATAAGACTTCTCAATAACAGAATGGATGGGAAATACACTTGATAGGATAGGGAACGTGTAAGTCTTAAAAATAGGTTTTATAAGAGATTTAATTTTTCTGAAAAGGTTTATCAGAAAAACCAAGATACTGACTAGTCCCGAGTAGGGAACTCTACGTGCTTCCATCCAAGAGCCTCAGCTATAAGGGAAGTAAACTCTAAAACCTGCATTCACTGAAGAGCCTGATGGAGCAGAAGCTGAACTCTACCTGCATCCACCCAAGAACCTCAGCTATATAGAGTGGTGAACTCCACCACATCCATCCAAGAGCTTTAACT
>CABHPR010137525.1:25796-42034 GCA_902168415.1 Peromyscus melanophrys | reverse complement strand
GGCAGGAAGCACTGTCTCCTTTGGGCCGTATAGCCCAAGGTCATGGGCAGAGCAAACACCACTACACCTTTCCTTAAAATATATATACCATTTTAAATTACTTCTTTGAGAATTTTATAGATGCATACAATGTATTTTTTGTCATAACACCGCCCTGCAAAGTGTCTCCAGTTCCTCCCACTTGAACCTTTCTTACTGCCCCAGGTTCTCATGGCAGCATCTAAGGGCAGGAAAGGACTGTCGGGGGAGGGGAGCTTCCAGCAAAGCTCCGTGACAAAGCAATGCGAGCTGTCCAACAGCCCCTGCAGCAACGACGACCCACAGTTGCTGTGTTGGCCTCTTGGCCATGTGTGCTAAAAGTGACCTTGCCCCCCACATCACAAGAGCCTCTGAAATTGATCATCCTTCTTTAATCTGAATCTGGAGCTGGCAGCAGGCAATTTTTTCTGTGCTGAGGATCATCTGCATGCACTGGGAGCCCTGCCCACCACCTACCGAGCTTGGATGGCCTCCTGGGATGCTTCCTCTGGCAGGAGTGTCTTACAGCTGTGAGGATTATTAGTGAGGTTCTGAATTATTTATGTCGATGCTCTTTCATCAGTGTGAATTGCCATGAATTGGTTGTAATCAAAGTGATTTAGGTTTGAGAAACAAAAGAGTGAGGAGCTCCAATTCTGGGGTGTTGCTGTTGCCCTCGAAGCTCTCAGCAGCGGGTAGGAGCTGCAGTTTGGTGTGCGGGAAGTGACCATAGAGTTGGAGGTAGAAGGCTTGCATGCAAGGCTCTGCTCCAGTCCAGACTGAGTGTTAAAGTCAGGCATCCCCAGGGAGCCCTTGTCAACTGAGGGCAGCCCCAGGGAGCCAGAGTTGGAAGCCAGGTGGCTGAATCTCCTCTTCATTCTGGTCCACATGACAATGATGGTTGACCTGAAGGGAGTTTATTTAACTCCTTGGTGTTTCGGCTTATTTATCTTTTAAAATAAAGAATACTCTGGCCCAAGTCTCTCAGGCCTTCTTGATAAGAAAAGGAGGAGCAAGGCTTTCGATTCTTTTCCTACCATGTGAGCACACATTGGGAAGACAGCCATCTACACGCCAGGAGAAATTGCCTTGTCACTTTGATCTTAGAACCTCAAGCGTTCAGAACTATGAGAATTCTGTTTAGAGGTGTACCCCATTATGTAGCATGAATCTTAGAAGTTCTTATTAATAAAATCAAACCTGAGCCGGGTATTGGGGTGAACACTGGAAGGTCAGAGAGACAGAATAAGCCACAGCTATCTCACCTCGCCGGATCCTCAGCTGGTCTTGTTTCCTCAGACTGGATGCCCCGAGCCCTCATCCAGAATGGGTCTCAGCTGAACTGCTGCTAGAAGCCTGAAAGCTTAACCAGCCACATGCTTCTCCAGGCAAAAGGCTTCTCCAGGCCAAAGGCCTCTCCAGGGCAAATGCCTCTAGTTTCTGGTCCTCACGCTTTATATACCTTTCTGCTTTCTACTACCACTCCCTGGGATTAAAGGTGTGGCTTTCTGGGATTAAAGGTGTGTATCACCGTGCCTGGCCGTTTCCAATGTGGCCTTGAACTCACAGAGATCCAGAGGGATTTCTGTCTCTGGAATGCTAGGATTAAAGGCGTGTGCTACCACTGCCTAACCTCTGTTTAATATTGTGGCTGTCCTGTTCTCTGACCCCAGATAAGTTTATTAGCATACACAATATTTTGGGGAACACAATACTACCACAATGAGTCAACACACCTTTCTTGCTTAGGTGGCCTGACTGCTGTATTCTGATATGGCAGAATACATATATAGGGCTGAGGATAGAGCACGGTCTATCAAAAGGGACCGAGACTGGTGAAGGTTTGCGTTCTTCCCAAAGTAGGTCTTGAGACGAGGGTCAGCATGCCATAGTTTATTTGGGAAATGATTCAGGAAGCAATGTTGAGGGCTTGGGAAAGTGAGGTAGAAGGTCAGAAAGACCATATGGGTTTTAACTTTGGGTAGCTGGAGTCAAGTCACTGGGAATCCTCTAGAAGATTGTGTGCAATGTGCTTCAGAATTTTCCTAGGTCGAGAGGACTATGCTACTCAAACACCAACCTAACCTCTCAGTGAACACATCTCAACACTTTAGCCAGCTGCCACCTGAAGCAACATGTTTGCATGCTATTGGGCAATGGTGTACAGCAAGGTGGGCATGGGGGCTGAGCACAAGGACACAGCCACAGCAGATAGAACTCTTCTTTGTTTGTTTTTTGAGTCAGGGTCTCATGATGCAGTCCTGGCTGGCCTGGAACTGAGAACTCCTCCTGCTTTGATCTCCCAGGTGCTGGGATTAAAGGCGTGTGCTACCATTTCCAGCCCAGACACAACATTCTGCTAGATGGCAGCCCTTCCCCTGCTAAGTGAGCACCCAGCATCTCTGTGAGGATACAGATTCTGCCTATTTGCTAGGTCTGGAGGTTATGCATGTCTAGTCAGCTCTCATTGATGCCTGGTGTAGCTGCTCCACGGATTAGACATTGAGTAAAAACAGGATCTCTCTCAGTTCAACAGCATCTAGTGAATACCTGTGATCTGTCCTTTTGGGACAGAGATTGTGTTTAGCATTGAGAAGAGTGAAACCAGAGCTCTGGGGTCAGCTGTTACACAGGCTCACAGATGACCTGAGGTGACCTGGTTTTAGTCGTCCATGATTGGAAGTACATAGTACTTATTTCTTTTTGAAAACAGGAGAAGAGGAAGGTGGGGTTCAGTCAGATGGTTCATTTTTTGAACAGAATTCAGCCTGTAAAAATGGTAGAAGTTATTACCACAGATGCACCTTTAAGTGTGAGTTCCATTATCTTAGTACTAGCTTTTCTGAAATGATGACTGTGTTTTCCTAAAGCCTTTGTTCATTTTTAGCATTTAAAAAAATCACTTAAGTTGCCATAAAAACAGTACTTCAGAGCTTACAGAGTGTTTTCCACCACATTATCTCATTATGTCCTTTGCAGGCCTGAGAGAAGTAATCTACAAATGACATTTTAAAACGAGTCTGTGGCCCATTAGGGCAAGTACATCTCACAGCTGGGTACATGACATTCCAGATCCAGTGCCCACGTGCAGTGACCATGAGGAAGACGGCATGCAAACATACACTGTGACCCAGGGCACTTAAACTCTGCATTAGCTACGAAAAAGCAGTTTGGACTCATTAGGACTGATTTCCCGTTCTCAGATTTCCCAAGTTAGAAGTTGAGATTTGTCTACATCCTTGCTCCCTGTGTAGTTCTTCAGATGCACCACTTGGCTCTTTGGTCTGTCGAGCAGCTTTGCGGCATCTATAAAATGACCCACCCATGAGCCATGCCTCAGGAGTGTGGACGCAGCATATGGCTGTCATCCCTGCCTGGGCAGCCAATGGACTCTGGCAATCAAAGAACAAAATGTAAATGAGATGGCTTTGACTTCCTCACAACATTATAAAGTGACTTGGATTTGCTAAGTCACTTGGCTTCAGTCACTAAGCATGGTGTGCTGGGACTCTAATCCCAGCATGAAGAGGGCAAAGAGGCAGGAAGATCATGTGCTGAAATCTGAGTTGGCCTACACAGGAAAGCCTTGTTGAAAACAACACAAACAACAGACAAAATATCAGCTTTCAGAGCTCCAAAGAATTCTAATCATGTAAATCGCCGCTGCCAATTGTGCTGTGTCCAATTTATAACTGTATACCAAAACAGAAGCTTAGATTCTGCTTATAATAACATTTAATGACATTTAATTTATAAGAAGTTCTGCAGAGTACCGTGTATGAGGTTTGGTCAGTCAAGATGCTTCCTCCCACTTTGAGAAATGAAATGTTCAATGTGGCTGGGGTTGGGGTTTCCGGGTCGGTTAATTTGACAGTACAGTTGGTCTCTGGCTTCTGGGTTAGCTTTTCTGATTCCTTCACCTTTCCTTTTATGGCCACACAATAGCTGCCGGAGTGCTGAGCCTTGTGTCTTTTTGTACTTGAATTTGAACAGACAGGAGGGTACTCCGTTTATTATTATTACTGTAACCCTGGAGGAAACCATCCTTCGAAGTCCCTACTGAATTCCTCCTCTCCCACCTTTTTGGACTTAAGCAGCCCGTATGCTCCTCTCTCTGCAAGGCTGGGAGAGCAAGTGGGCTTCGCCTGACTGGCTTTGGTTATTTTGTTTTATCTTCCAAGGCCAGAGTGGAAGCACAGTTCCTCCAGCACATTGCTTCCCCAATACTGAACAAAGTTAGTATTGTTAGCACGGAGAAGGGAGAATGATGGGGACAGGCAAGCAACATCATCTGATGTTGCATTTTTATTGTTCCTTGAATAATTCCTCTCTTGCCTCTGGTGTTGGTTAACTTTACACGTTTGCTCTGCTAAGGGATCCTCAGGTAGCAAACACAATATTATTTCTAGGTATGCTTGTAAAAATGTTTCAAGAAGAGATTAGCATTTGAGTCATTTGACTAAATGAAGATCACTCTCTTCAAGGTGGGCTGACATCATACAATCCATTGTGGACCTGATTAGAACAGAGAGGCAGGGTCAGGTTTATCTTGCTATACAGAGATAGGAAGATATGTTGCAGAATAAACTGGATCTAGTGCATGTTTGAATGCCTTATAAAATGGAAAACCTCCCATCCAGAGCTCAATAGTGGTAGATAGCTCTGCCGTACTGGTGTATGTCCAGGACCTTTCAGGGAGGTGAAGGGGAAGTGGTGTGAGGGCAAAGGTTAATGGGAAGTGTGGCTGGAGAGGAGGCTCAGCAGTTGAGGGCACTGGCTGGTCTCCCGGAGGATCTATGAGATTCTCACAGCCATCTGTAATTCCAGTTCTAGTGGACTCAATCTCAATGCCCTCCTCTGGCCTCTGCAGGCACCAGGCATGCCCATGGTGCACAGATCTACATCCAGGCCAAACATCCATTCACATTCCTAAAAAAGGAATGTGAGGGGCTTTTTGGTGGAAAACTAATAGGATTTTGGAACTTAAGGTTAGGGAAAAGGGAATGTGATAGGATTCTACTGTGACCAAGTATCGGCTTCCTTTATGTGTTTAACAAACATAAGCAAGAATGTGAGTTAATCTAGAGTCGGCGTCTGCTTGGGGATTTGTGCTTTTTTTTTAGCGTTTACATTACTGAAGAGTTGTGACTTCAGTAGGGTCACGTGTTCACATTCTCACCACTCATTTCAAGGATAGGTATCATACTTCCACCATAGACTACAGTTGCCAATTGAAAAGTCAGTTGGAAGGCCTGTTGGACAGCCCTGTGGAAATTACAAGATTTTGGAACCATCATGTCCAATGGCATCTCCTGCTCCAACCTGGCTGCTTAAAACGTAACCAGTGCACATATGTTTCAGCATGAAGGAAAGGGAGAAGCAGAGGAGGCCAGGCTCAGAGTGTTAGCTGCTTTCTTAAGAACAGTTCACAGTAGCTGCTTCGTGGTACATCTGTTTACACCAAATCACTCAGAATTTAGCCCCACAGCCTGCTAGCTCTTAGGCAGGCTGGGAAATGCGGTTTTTGACTTGAGTGGATGTGAAGAATCCTGCTACCATGAAGGAAGGCAGAATGGATATTGGGCAAACAAAGAGAAGGCCTTCCCAGATCCATACCCCCGCATCCCATTCGTAAGGGAGACTAGACTAAGACTCACGCACGGCTGTTTGCTTTCTTTGTGTTTACTTAGTGGAAAGTCCTTTTATTGTCTTTGAACCTCACAAACTCCTTAAATCCTTTGCCATCTACTGAAGTTCTGTTTACTTTCAAAGCTTAAGTAAGTGCCACTTCCTCAAAAGAGTGTTCTTACATTTTTGCCAATTATAACTAACTTCTCTAGTCTGGGCACTTAGCCTTGATTCTTGTAACAGCAAAGTGTTCATTCCATGTCACGTTTATGCACTGTTTGTTTTTCTTTAGACTGCAAATTTTCTGAGCACTGAGTCTTAGATTTACTGTGTTCCAATCTATGTGACACCCACATGAAAGAGAAATAAGCTCACATCTTGCTTAAGCTAAGGTAATTTTGTTCTTTTCTCATTCACAGCCAAACGTTATCTTAATATAAGACCCTTCCCTCTTTTCTGTACAGAAATGGGCACCGTTTTATTTCTGAACTGATGATCGTGTAAAGACCATTCTAAAGAAGTTCTGAAGACTAAATGAACGTTAATGAATGGGAGAAGATTAGAAAATATTCCTAAATTGGTGCTAGGGTTTCCATATTTTTGTATTGAAGAGTTGGTGAGGTAAAGAGCACAGTGTGCTTTTAAGGACGAGATATCTTCCGTGAACTCTTGGCTGAGGGTCTTACAAATGCCTGACCTCTGGTGAGGAAATTCTCCTTCTCTTATTTCCAGGTAGTTTACAAGGGATGAAAGTACTCTGGAGAGTTGTGAAAATTAGTTAAGATGCCCACGAAGAGTTTGCCACTTAGAAGACGCCCTCTTAGTCCTCAGGCCCTGCTCACTGTTATAGTCACAATACCAAGCACTCGTACTCATTAAAGGAGAAGGTCTGTGTTCCCTTATGCAGAGCCACCGAGCTCATTTCACAGTGGCCGTGGGTCTGTGGAACAGAGCTGACCCCGAAGGCGACTTATTGTTGGTGACAGCAACCGAAGACGATAGATCATTTTACTCCTGTAATTGAGATGAAATTTGGCATATTGACAAGGACAGTGTGCCTCCACCGTCCATTTAAAAGTATCCATATGAAAAATTTAGACATAAAGTACAAGCACTCATCGATGGTCTCAGTAGTCATGGAGACAGGGGATGATAGTAAAAATGATGGAAGTGGCAGTTTGGCTGAAATGTGGCCTGAAGCAGACCTATTAAACCTGGATCCATAGTTAAGGCATCCTGGACTTTTCACAGTTCCCCGAGGAACACTGAAACTCTAGGTTTTATCTTTATTGACAGCGATACAGAAGTTATACATATCATGGGTCAAAAGTAATGAGTCTAAACTTCAGAATTAGGATAAAACAAGAATATGTTGAAAATTTAAGGAAGATTGGTAGTTAGTGTGAAGACTTGGTTAAAAGATGACTTATGGACCCCCCAAAGCTTAAGAGTGATTTTTCTTCACTTTACATCATCACGCAAAGACTCTGTGAATCTTTTGCTGTACCCGAGGCATACATCTAACAAGTGTGCAACGCTTCCCCGTTCATGAAGTTCTTCGGCGAATGTTAATTCACTTAGCTAGTCTGTCGCTTCCCTGTCACCACACAGCAAATTGCTGTGAGCATAACAGTTGGAGGGATGCATTTCTTTCCTCACAGTTTCTGGGGGTCAGGAGTGGGCAGCTTAAGGGACTCCTCTCTTACGTGTTTCACAAGCTGCCATCCTGAGGGTCAGCTGGGCAGCACTCCCATCTGGTGGAATGACTGCGAAAGAATCTGCTTTGCAGTTTGTTCCATTTCTGCATGGACTTCATTCACTGGCAGGATTCAGTTTCTTGTGCTTGGAGCCCCGATGGCTGCTGTGCCCTCAGCTTCTTGAGACCACCTGTACCAGTGGTTCTCAATGTCCCCAATGCTGCGACCCTTTAAAACAGTTACTCATGTGGTGGTGACCCCTAACCATAAAATTACTCTCGTTGCTACTTCATCACTGTATTTTGCTACTATTACAAATCATAATGTAAAGATCTGATATACAGGATACCTGATATGTGATCCCTGTGAAAGGGTCGCTGGATCCCCAGAGGGGTTGTGACCCACATGTTGAGAACCACTGACCTTAAAATTCTCAGCAAACAGTCTCTCTCCCTCCATGGCCATTGGTATCATCAAGCTAGCAGAGACAGTCTACCAACTGAGTTAGCAAGATGCACTCATATAGTCAGACTTCTGCTCATGATGGATTGGTTTCAGGACCCCACCAGATACCCCACTCCTCAGATGTTCATTTCTTATAGGGCATAGTATTTGCACATAGCCAGCATACAGCCTCTCATATATTTTAAGCCATCTCTAGATTACTTCCAACATCTAATCTAATCTAAGTGCCATGTAAATAGTTGATGTATTGTTTAGGAAATATTGCCCAGAGAGCAGTCTCTATACATGTTCAGTATAGACAACAATTATGGGAATAGTTTCAATCTGTTGACTGAATTTACAGATGTAAGACCCATGGTAGGCTGATTGTATATGTACTGTAGTCATGGAGGCAATCTTCTGTAACTTTCTCCAAATTCTACTCTTAGAAGTGAGTCGTGTCTCACTCTACTCTTGGGGAGATGAACAAAGGCATGAGCACTAGGAGGCTGGGATCAGGGGTGGTCATTAATGAGTCTAGCTGCCACAGTGATTCACACAGTCCTTTGAGGTGGGCTGCAGAGAGGCTCAATTCTGTTGGACAGATGGAGATATTGCTGTTTAATTAAAGAGGCTAAATGGACTAATGGTTAATAGGAGGTTACAGTAGACCCGGGTTCCCCAACTCTTAGTTCCATGGTGAAATTTTGACTATACGAATTATCATCTATATCTTTGTGTCTACCATCCATCCATTCCCACATCCAACCATCCTAACTCAATGTTCTTTTCACTACCTAAAATATTTGTATAAATGTGAGCAATATTTGGCAAGTCTATCTTCTTCAATTCAACAGAATTACCTTTTTATATTGGACAGGTTAAGTAAGATTCTCTGTGGTAATGACTGGAGTCTCAGGCTGGGGATCTATATCAGTTGGTAGGGCGCTTGCCTAGTATGAAGCCCTGGGTTTGATCCCTAGCATTGTATAATCCAAGTGTGAGAATTTATGTCTATCACCCTAGCCCATTTGAGATGGAGGCAGGAAGAGGAGTTGTTCAAGGTTATCCAGAGCTACATAAAGAGTTTGAGGTCATCCTGGTCTTCAAACAAACTCAACTGCAAAATCTCAGTGGCTAAAATAGCGAAGGTTTGTTCCTTGCTCACATGGCATACCCAGTGCATGTGAGCTGGATGACTTCCACATCTTCTTACTGGACCCAGGCCAAAGTCCCAGTTACCACCTTGAAGATGCTAATCGTCTGGTCAAGTGGAAAAGAAGTCTGGTGAGTCTTACGATGGCGGCCACATGGTCTTCTCTGGAAGGGACAGATAGACTTAACACTCATTGGACAGAACTACTGACATGACTTCACCAAACTGTAAGTGAGTTGAGAAGTCCAGTTTTACTCCCAGAAGTGGGCAGACCTAGAAATGCTCAGCACATAGTTGGTGACCTTATTACCACCATCAGAAACTAGCTTTAGCGCACTGGATGCCTATGTCTTCCTGTCGACCATTCATATGTTAAAATCCTAGACCCCAAGGTGGTAGTATCAAGAAGTGAGGCCTCTAGAAGGTGATTGGATCATGAAGGCTATACCCTCAGGAAAAGGGCTAGGATACCCCAGAGAGTGAGCTTGCCTCTTCTACTGTATGAGGTCACAAGGAAAGTCACCGCTGATGAAATAGAAACTGGTCTCTCACCAGGCACCAAGTCAGCTGGCGCAGTGACCTGGCTTGTCAGCCTCCGGAACTGTCATTTTCAGGCCATTGGTTTATCATATTTTCTACTATTAGCTCTCATACTTAAGACGTTAGTGGAGCTCAGCTGGGGTCTTGGCAACTTTGCATTGTTTATAGCCTTAGCCCACAGTCCCTCAGCCAACCATCTTGCTGTCTGCCCTGGGACCCGATCTTACTAACTTTACCTTTGGCCTCCTGACTCACTCCATCAGACCTACATCGCCTCTAAAACCTGAGGTTTATAACCACTTTTCCTTCTTGATTGTAATCTTTGCTTTCTAGCATTCCCATAACAGTATTTTTAGTCAAATAATTCACCAAGTCTTGCTGCACCCCTGTGACCCTAAATCTAGACCCAAATCCTACATGCTAGTACCTCTATAAAGCTGAACAAGTCATTCAAAACACGGCGATTCCACAATGAATGACACTTAGGAGTCCATTCTGATTACATCATTAATCCCTCTGTTCCTCTCTTCAGAGAGACAACAGGGACCAGATTAATTTTAATTAGCAAACGTCATGAAAAAGGAAACATCAGTGGAAAAAACCGATCAAAGGATTAGACATGACTGAACCCAGCAGGAAAGCTGGGCGGACGGTGCTCCAGGCAAACAATTATCGAAAAAAAAGGTAAACAACAACCCAACTTGTCAGTTGCTCTTTCATTTAGGCTCACTGTAAAAACTGCAACAAGTAAGCTAAAATTTTACTGTCATGGTAAGCCGTCTTTGAAGAAGGGTGTATTAGTTCAGTGTTCTCAGTGGGGTGTGGAACCAGGTACCAGGAAAAGAAGCGGCTGGACTCCATGTATGTTCACTGGAAAAGAAACATTTTGAAATCTTCCATTCTCCGTAGTTAATCACTGTGAGCATTTCTGCTAACTCACAGACTAAATCACACCCAACATCACTGTGCACACATTTCAACAGCACTGTGGCATGCGGAGGAAACATGTTCGAGAACGATAAATAGTGGTTTAGTATGAGCAGAGATTCTAGAACATGTCTTCCTCCTCAAGGTAAACTCATGGCCTCTAAGGTTTACCCCTACATGGCATATTTGCTGGTCAGGATGCAGTGAGCCCCTGGTATTCTCCCACCTCGATTTGTGACCCTAACCAGACTCTGCTGCCCCTGGATTCTTCTGGCTCAGTCTGAAAGCTCTACCTCACACACAAGCAAGGTCCCTTCCTTTGTTCCCCCTAACATAGACACCCCAGGCAGACTGCAACTTCTGACGAACCCCAGAGAGTGTGGGCCTTTACACTAGAGGATTTTGTCCTTTCCATAACTAGGTCACTGGACCTGTCCCCTTCATTTCCTGTCTAGCTGTCTGAATATGAACTCCTGACCCTGAATCATGGCTCTGGGTTTGGCTTGTTTAAGACGTTCCCCTCAAAGCACAAACCAGGAGTGAGGGGTGAGGCAGGTAAGGAAGAGGAGCTAATGGAATTAGTAGGTAGGTCCCCATGTTGGGAAATTGGGGTTCAAGCCTATGGGGGACCCTCTGTGACAGGATGGAGCATGCCACAGAAGTATCCCATTGCAGACAGAGGAACACAGGGTATTGATTTACTAGGTCCTAACCTTCACTGTGGGAAGAGGTGGCCCAGAGGCCACTCCCAGCACTTACTTGCTGCTTCACTGAGGATATTCCAGAGGCATTCTTTAGGCAGAGCAAAAGAGGGAGATGATGAAGGAAGCCATCTTGCCACATGGAGATGCATGTGAACACCTGGCCAAAGCTGCAGCGTGGCTGAGAGAATACCCAAGCGGGGAGGTCAGCAACAAGGAGCCCTTAAGAGCTGGCTGCTCCCCAGAGATACTTAGTGACCTCCCCTAGGCTCTCTGGATGTCTTAGTCCTCTTTCTCAAGAACCAGCTATCAATGAGTATAAATCAATATACATAATGTATATGCACTCACACCCATACACACTTCTCCCTCCCATATCTCATATCTACACCACACCACACAGACATACACACACTACACACTACCATATATATACACCATATCTAAACATACCATACACATAACACTGCACTCCCCAATACACTACACACATACCACATATGCATACCACACACACACTACACACACTATTGCACACACTATACACACACCAGACACCCACATATCCCACATGCACACACACACTACTTGCCTATACACGCACACACATATATACACATCACACACATACATATTCCACATGCACATCAAATACATCTTGACACATATCATATATATGTATACATACATATACATATATATACACACCACTAATAGACACACACATACACTTTGTGTTTATATACACTCAGGAGTTCTAATAGTATCTTGCTTTCCTTGTTGTAGGAAGTAGCTTTGGAATGCCATAATGACTAAATTTACTTTCAGAAAACACCAGAATAGCTGTTTATATTCTTAAATATTGACTGTGAATGAAACTATAATGATGGCATTATAAGCACAGAAGTCTTCTGCTTATTATGTGGCTGTGACTTTTCTTACACTACAGGCTCATGTGTAAAATAAACAGTGGATCTGATGGTTCTTACAAGTCCCCTCCTTGGTAGACAGCTGCTGCTATAGTTTTAACAGTCTCCTTAGGTTAGCTCAGTGTCTGGGTAATCCAGGCATTCAGATTTTCTTCATCTATTCTGCTTTTCTCTAAGATGGAGTCTAAGGTGATGTGGTGGTTTGAATAAGAATGACCCTCATAGGCTCATATATTTGAATGCTTGGTTATCAAGGAGTGGCACTACTTGAGAGGGATTAGAAGGTGTGGCCTTGTTGAAGCAGGTGTGGTCTTGTTGAAGGAAATGTGTCACTGGAGGTGGACTTTGGTGTTTCCAAAGCCCAAGCCTGTCTCAGTGTCTCTCTCTTCCTGCTGCCTGTAGATCCACATGTAGAACTCTCAGTTCCTTTTCCAGCACCAAGTCTGCCTGCACGCCACCATGCTCCCTGCCATGATGAAGATGGACTAAACCTCTGAAAACTGTAAGCCAGCCCAGTGAAATGTTTTCCTTTATAAGAGTTGCCATGGTCATGGTATCTCTTCACAGCAATAGAACACTGACTAAGACAAGTGACTTCATAGTCTCAGTGACTCAGGCCATTCTTGGTTGTTTTGAGAGGCAGACTTTGGCCCTAGATCCGGGCATCATTCTGTTTTCTGTGTCTGATGGCATTATTTTTTAAATCAGTTTTCTTGGGACCTAGGGGTCCCTCTAGTTGTGAGTCCCACCTGTACCTAGCTCAGACCTTGACTTTATAGCCCTTAGCTCAGGATCCCTTTGTCTTAGTAGACCCCTGGGATGCCAGTTGACATCACCGGTCCTTCCTTCCCGACGTGAGTCAGATGGGAACTTGTGTGCACCTTCCTGGGAACAGTAGAAGGAACTGCTCTGCCAGGCCCTCCCTTGTCTACTCACTTACAGCCTGTTTTACACTCTCCAATATGAACCCGAAATGTCACCATGGAGGATAAGGGACAAAGAAGAATAGAATTGGTAAGATTGTGTCCTAGTGATTATTGTTAACTGTCAACTTGACACAACCTATTAATTAATGCAGCAGGGTCCGGCCCACTATGGGCAGTATCATCCTGTAGGTAGGTATTTTGGGTGGATAAGAAAGCTAGCCAAGAGTAAGCCTGTGAGTGAGCCCACACCACATTCCTGTGGCAGTCTAGGAAGCTTCTAGTTTCTTCACACCTAATCCAATGCTTATTATCTTACTGCTTTTTGCTAATTATCCTACAACATGTGATGTGATGTCTCATGTGCTTTTGATTGGCATTTCCCTGTCACCAACCATGTGGAACACCTTTCTGTGTGCTTACTGGCTTCGTGTATATCTTCCTTGGAAAAATGTCTTTTCAGATCCTTATAAAATTGGGTTCTTTTCTTTGTGTTATTGATTGTGAGAGTTCTTTCTCTTTCTTTCTTCCTTTCTTCCTTTCTTCCTTTCTTCCTCTCTTTCTTTCTTTCTTTCTTTCTTTCTTTCTTTCTTTCTTTCTTTCTTTCCTTTTTTCTTTTTAAGACAGAGTCTCACTATGTAGTTCTGTCTGTCCTGGAACTGGCTATGTAGACTACGCTGGCCTCAAACTCATCAAGATCTGTCTGCTTCTGTTTCCCAGCTGTGAGACTTCTTTATATAGTGGATATACAAAATCATTATGAAATACATGACTTGCAACAAATACTCTTTTAATCTATGTGTTGATTGCTCACTTTCCTGATGATATCTTTTAATTATCAGTTCTCAGTAAGTAAGCAGAGGAAGTCTCATTCTACAGGCCTTTTGATAAGAAAGGTATTTAAGTTTTTTTAACCCAGGAAAGTAAAACCTAGGATGAGGTGGTTTATTTATTTATTTGTGTGTGTGTGTGTGTGTGTGTGTGTGTGTGTGTGTGTGTGTGTGTGATACCACTAATATTGGACAGTATTTTTGCCTTGCTGTCTAGAACTAGGAAGCAAGATATCTACTGAGGGTGAGGGACGATATTTTCCTTTACTTCACATCTTATCTTTTTAACATGGATAGACACTTCCTTGGCAATTTCCAGAGTATTTAAACCAATCAGCCATTAAATGGTATCTGTGAAAGCTCTCGATGGTTACCAGATTAGAATGGACAAGTGACGCTTGAGACACATGACCAGAGAGGGAAGAGGAAAACATTGCGGCATGAAATTCCCAGGTAAAGTCAATGCAGCCAGTCCGTCACTGACCTTGTTCAGCAGTGTATAAGGAATGCGACACACAGTTTCAGAGCCCTGTGTTATGGACAGCTTCGGGTTAGCTGCTGTTGTGGTGGAGGAAGTGTTCCCAGGAGGAAGTCTGCCTGGGGTCCACAGCTTGCCAGGAAGGAGGTCAGAAGAGAACACACTGTCCTTATGGGACACCAGCCTGCCCATACCCAATTCTAGTGACATGGTTGTGTCCACCAGCCTTGTTATTGGAAAGGTGACAAGGCCAGAAGAAAAGATGCCAGCAGGTGCAAGGTAGGCGACACCAGTTGTCTCCACTCATCAAACTTGCTAAGTGAAAGAGCTTTGCCCCGGGTGTTGGAAGCATGCATTGGTGCCGTGCAGCAGGTGATGGGATGAGAGATTGCAAGCATACCGTCGACTGTGTGGAGACAATCCTGCTCCCAAGAGGGCATTCCTCTGGGAAAAGACAGGAGTCCCTCTGTCATTTGATTTGCCTGGACCTCACATCAAAGCTACCGGGGTGAAATGTGGGGGCTCCAGCCAGCTGGTCTCTGGCAGGACCACATGGAAGAATGACAGCCTTTTCACTTTTCAAATGGCAGGTGTGGTGAGGATGAAATTAAAGAACCTGTGCAAAGCACCTGGCAGAAAGCCCAGAGCACAGCAATCTGTTACACTTCCCATAGGGCCTTCTGGACCAGCTTGCTACCCCAGTAAATGGGAGGACCCTTTATTTCAGACCCTCGTTCTTCTGTTCCGACATGGTGTGGGGATACCTGGGCGTGGAGGAAGGAGAAGGCTGCTCTGTCTAGTGTGAGGGCTCCCCACTCTCTGGTCTAGCATCACTCATCACTCTGTGCTTCTGACCTGTTTCCTGTCTTCCGTTTCCCAGTGTTGGCCACACGTTGAAGAACAGACTATGCTTAGATTGCTTGTGGTTCTCAAAAGGGGGAAAGAAGAAGGCAAGTCTTATATTGGACCAACACTCTGGAAAGACATGGCGAGTTGAGGGTAGGGCTGATGAAACAGGAAGTGAGTTTTATGTGAGGTCACTGGCCTGGCTGCCGCTTTCCAGAGTATAAAGAAGAACCCACCCTGTCTTGTAGTGAACTGGAAGAGGGAGAAAGAGGCTGACAAGTGACACTAGTGTGAGTGGTGAGTACTCAAAAAGACAATCCCATGTAAGTGCTGAGTGGGAGCAATGACCACCCATGGAAGGCCTCAGGATGGACATGTGGTGAAGTGTGGTCGGAAGTGATAGTGAGAGGGAGATGTTTGCTAGGAAGGCAAACGCAACAGTGCGCACAAGGTTCAGAAAGAATAAAACCAAATGACAGTGTAGGAAGGGTAACTTCCTTTTTTCAGCCAGAATTCAGCGTGGGGAGGGAATTATGGGCTACACTGGGGAGGAGCTTGGAAGCCAGAGTGAGAATTTAGGAATTAACTCCCAACCCTGGGAGGTGGGGGCAGATGCTTTTAGAAGGTTCATCTATCAGCGTTATGTAGTGTTGGCAAGTCCAGTGGAGATGTGGGGGGAGGGGAGGCGGGAAGCAGGGAGATGGTCTGAGAGTATTGCAGTAGAGGAATAGTAGTGTATTAGTAGTAGTGTTGCAGTAGAGGAATAGTAGTGTATTAGTAGTAGTATTACACTAGAGGAATAGTAGTGTATTAGCAGTAGTGTTGCAGTAGAGGAACAGTAGAATATTAGCAGTAGTATTGCAGTAGAGGAACAGTAGTGTATTAGTAGTAGTGTTGCAGTAGAGGAATAGTAGTGTATTAGCAGTAGTATTGCAGTAGAGGAATAGTAGAGTATTAGTAGTAGTGTTGCAGTAGAGGAACAGTAGTGCATTAGTAGTAGTGTTGCAGTAGAGGAACAGTAGAGTATTAGTAGTAGTGTTGCAGTAGAGGAATAGTAGAGTATTAGTAGTAGTATTGCAGTAGAGGAATAGTAGAGTATTAGCAGTGGTATTGCAGTAGAG
>CABHPR010137525.1:15170-25696 GCA_902168415.1 Peromyscus melanophrys | reverse complement strand
AGTAGAGGAATAGTAGTGTATTAGTAGTAGTATTGCAGTAGAGGAATAGTAGTGTATTAGCAGTAGTATTGCAGTAGAGGAACAGTAGTGTATTAGTAGTAGTGTTGCAGTAGAGGAATAGTAGTGTATTAGTAGTAGTGTTGCAGTAGAGGAATAGTAGAGTATTAGTAGTAGTATTGCAGTAGAGGAATAGTGGAGTATTAGTAGTAGTATTGCCAGGAGAGGAATAGTAGATTATTAGTAGTAGTATTGCCAGGAGAGGGAAGCAAGTGAGGGTAGAGAGAACTCACGCAGCACAATTGGGTTAATAGTGATTTGTGGCCACGATGGGGCACAGCGGGAAAGATGAATCAAGAATGGCCTTTCTGCCTTTTCCCACAGAGGCTGCCTGGCTCTTCCCATTCTTTTCGGCTAAACAATCTTAACTTCACAGGCTTTGCCTTCCACACTCATGCATCCCCCTCCCCCACACTAAGCATTGTCTACACCCACGCATGCCCCTCATGCTGAGGATTGTCTACACCCATGCATCCCCTCATGCTGAGCATTGTCTACACCCATGCATCCCCTCATGCTAAGCATTGTCTACACCCATGCATAGGTCCATACTGAGCATTGTCTACACCCATGCATAGCCTCATGCTGAGCATTGTCTACACCCATGCATCCCCTCATGCTGAGGATTGTCTACACCCATGCATCCCCTCATGCTGAGGATTGTCTACACCCATGCATCGCCCCATGCCCAGGATCATCTGGAAAATGTTTCTTGTTTGCCGTCATGGCATACAAAGAGGTACCTGGTTTTATAATGGACTATGACACTTTTTACTCCAGCTTTCCTGGGGGACTTTACATTTAGAAAGTGTTCACAGTATATTTATATGGGAGGAAAAGAGCTAGCTTCCCAGAGTCTGTGCTGGCATGCAGGTTAGAGGGTTGTGTGATATTTTTGGTAGGGGAGGAAGGGAGGAGAAGTTACCTGTTTTTGTAGCGTTGATGATGAAAGGCTTGTAAGTGACAATTTTTGCTGCCTGTTCTTCTGTGATTTCTCCTTTAGAGTCATAATCCATTAGGCTGGGGCAGCAGCTGCTTGCTACACCCACCTGTCTGCCCAGATGCCACTGGACTCCTCCCATCTCCAACTCCTCCATGTCCTGACATTAAGTTCAGCTTTTAACGGAGCCTAAGAGGCTGGATAACCAAGTGCCCACCCAGCAGTGACCCATCACTGTCTAGTCCAGTCTGCCCTTCAAGGTGGTCTGACAAGTTCTTTCTACCTTCTATTTTTTAAATAAACATTGAAAATAGAATCTTTTCATACAATATATTCTGTTTACAGTTTCTCATCCCCCAGCTCCTTCCAGATCTTCCCCTCCTCCCCTCCAACCCAATTCACCCTCCCTTTTCTCTCTTTCATTAGAAAACAGGCATCTAAAAATAATAATAAAAAAAGATAAAATAAAAACAAATAAACTGGAATAGGACAAAACAAATGAAAGAAAAAGAGCCAAAGAAAAAGCACAAGAAACACATACAGACGACGAGAAACACATGTTCACACAGAGAAATCCCAGAAAAGCACAAAATCAGAAACCAAAGCCCTCTGAAACGCCACTGAGTTTATTTTGTGTTGGCCATCTACTGCTAGGCATGGGACCTGTCCTTCAGTGTGGTTTGTGTACCCAGTGAAACTCCATTAGAGAAAATTAATTTTTCCTTTGCCAGTGGTTGTCAATTGGAGATAGCTTCTGGGTTAGGGATGGGCGTTTGTGTCTGCTTCTCTCAGCCCTGGGACCCCACCTGGTTCAGGGAATGTGAGCTCCTATGTGTGTGGGTTCTGCTGCATTTAGAAGGCCTTATTTCCTTGGTATTTCCCATCCCCTCTGGCTCTTATAATCTTTCCTGACTCCACTTCCACAGGGTTCCCTGAGCCCTGAAGGGAGGGATTTGATGGAGACATCCCATTTAGGACTGAGTGTTCCAAGGCATCTCACTTTCTGCACACTGTGGTCTCTGTATTTGTCTGATCTACTGCAGGAGCAGGCTTCTCTGGTGATGGCTGAGCAAGACACTCATCTATAAGGATAGCAGAATGTCATCAGGAGTCATTTTATTGCCACATTCCTTTAGCAGAACAGCAGTATTTGCTTTCCCTGTCGGTCCCTTGCCTATCTAGTCTCAAGTTCCTGGCTACCCAAGCATCATTGGGTATGGATGGGTTCCATCTCATGGAGTGGATCTTGACTCAAATCAGACATTGGTTGGTTGCTCCTACAGACTTTGTGCAACTATTGCATCACCATATCTGGTACACAGCTCACTTTTGTAGATCAGAGGGTTTGTAGATGGGTCGGTCTTCATCCTTCTCTTTTGGTAGCATGCAGTGTACCTTCCTCTACCATGAACACTAGTCAGTAGGGGTGAAGGTTCTAGATAGGCACCAGCTCAACTTCTCTGTGCTCAGTGAGTTGCATAGGTATTGTCTTCAGCAACAGGGCCTTATCATCAGTTTCTGGCTATCATGAATAGAGCAGCAATGGACGTGGTTAAGCAAGTGTCTCTGTGGTAGGATATATAACCCTATGGGTATATGCCCAAAGTGGTATGCCTGGATCTTGAGGTAGTTCAATTCCCATCTTCCTGAGGAACCACCACACTGATTTTCATAGTTGCTGTATAGGTTTGCATTCACACCAGCAATGGAGGAGTGTTCCCCTTGCTCCACATCCTTGCCTGCATGAGCTGTCACTTATTTTATTGATTTTTGACCATTCTGACTGGTGTAGAACGAAATCTTAAAGAAGTTTTGATTTGCATTTCCCTAATGAGCAAGGATGTTGAATTTTTTTAAGTGTTTCTAGATCATTTATGTTTCATCTTTTGGGAATTATCTGTTTAGATCTGTATCCCATTTTTAAAATTTTTTTTGGAGTTCTTTATATATTTTAAATATTAACCCTTTATCAGATGTATGGTTATTAAAAATCTTTTCCCATTCTGTAGGCTGCTGCTTTGCCTGAATGATGATGTACTTTCCCACACAGATTTTTTAAAGTTTCATGAGGACCCATTTACTAACTGTTGTTCTTAGTGCCTGTGCAATCAGTGTTCTGTTCAGAAAATCGTTTTCAGTGCCAAGGAGTTCAACAATATTCCCCACTTTCTCCTCTATCAGATTCAGTGTATCCAGGTTCATGTTGAGGTCTTTAATCATCTGGAGTAGAGTTTTGTGCAGAGTGATAAGTATGGATCTATTTGCATTCTTCTATATGCAGCCAACCAGTCTGACCATCATTTGTTGAAGATGCTGTCTTTTTTCCAGTATTTATTTCTGGCTTCTTAAAAAAATGTGTCCATAGGTGTGTGGATTTATGTCTGGCTCTTCAGTTCAATTCCATTATCAGCATGTCCGTTTTTGTGCCAATACCATGCTGTTTTTATTATTATAGCTCTGTAATACAATTTGAGATCAGGGGTGGTGATACCTCCTGCATATCTTTTATTATTCAAGATATCCCGGGGTTTTGTTTTTTTTTTGTTTTGTTTTTGTTTTTTAGCTAAGACTTCAAGTACTATATTGAATAGGTATATAGAGAATGGACAACCTTGTCTTGTTCCTGATTTTAGTGGAAATGTTTGTGCAGCCCACCATGTCCAGACAGTTCTCCAAGACTGGTGCAAAATGGAAGACTCCCTTCCCCCAGAAGGTGCTTCCTACTCTCTGCCTGATCTTATTTGGGAACTGTCCCTGAGCTTGGATGCCTAACTCACCTTAAGTGTGACCTTTGACACAGTTCCCGGCAAATGATCTCCATATGATAATTAGATGTTGTGCTCCCATCTGCATGATGGGACCCTGCTGCCAAATGCAAATAAAGGATACTATGAGCATCTATTAGGTGATGTCCCGTCTGCTGTCCCTGTCCTATATATCCTCCTCACTCCGGAATAAAGAAGTCAAGCTGTCTCACTGAAGCTGACTCCCGGAAGGTTATTTCTGCTGCACTTACATCCAGCCAAACCCTGCCTGCCACCTCTGCTCCCTTTGTCTTTGTGGCCTGGTGGCCAACAGACCATGAGGAAAAGGGAGACCCCATGGTCAATTTTGGAGAACGTTCCATGAGCTGCTGAGAAGAAGGTATATTCTTTTGTGTTTGGGTGAAATGTTCTGTGAATACCTGTTATATCCATTTGGTTTATGATGCCATTTAGCTCCAGCATTTCTCTGAATAGTTTTTGTTTGTATGACCTGTATATTGATGAGAGTGGGGTATTGAAGTCACCCACTATCACTGTATGAGGGTCAATAGTGATTTTAGCTACAGCTCTCTTTTATGAATTTAGGGTGCCCTTGTGTTTGGTATATAGATGCTTAGAATTGCAATATGCTCTTGGTGAATTTTTCCTTTGATGAGTATATAGTGTTCTTCCCTATCTCTTCTGATTGGTTTTGTATAGCACGAATCTTTCAGCATTCATCCCAGTACCTGGGGTGGTGATACCTCCTGCATATCTTTGTTTTTATTAATAAGACCCTTTAAGATTCGTGCTACAGTTTTGGTTTAAAGTCTGTTTTATCAGATATTAAAATGGCTATACCAGTTTGCTTCTTGGGTCCATTTACTTGAAATATCTTTTTCCATCCTTTTACCCCAAGATAATGTCTATCCTTGATGTCAAGGTGTGTTTCTTGGATGCAGCAGAAAGATGGAGACTGTTTTTGAATCCAGTCTGTCGGTCTGTGTCTTTTCATTGGGTATCAATGAGCAGTGTTTGTTGATTTCCTGTTATTTTGTTATTGTGGTGTGGTTTCTCTCCCATGCACCTTTTGATTTGGTGGCCTGGGATTATTTATTCCTTTGTGTTTTCTTGTGGTTAGTCTCTTTAGGTTGAAGTTTTTCTTCTAGCACCTTCTGTAGAGCTGGATTTGTAGATAAATACTGCTTAAATTTGTTTTTATCATGGACTATATTTCTTTCTCCATCTACTGTGACTGAAGGTTTTGCCGGGTATAGTAGTCTGGGCTAGCATCTGTGGTCTCTTAGTGTTTGTACTGTCCAGGCCCTCTGGCTTTTAGAATCTCCATTGAAAAGTCGAGTGTTACTCTAATAGGTCTGCCTTTATTTGTTACTTGGCCTTTTCCCCTTGCAGCTTTTAATATTATTTCTTTGTTCTATACACTCAGTGTTTTCATTATTATGTGTCATAGGGAATTTCTTTTCTGGTTCAGTTTATTTGGTGTGCTGTATGTTTCTTGTACCTTGATAGATAGACTCTTCTCTAGGGTAGGGAAATTTTCTTTCATGATTTTGTTGAAAATATTTTCTATGCCTTTGTTTCAGTTAGGGTTTCTATTACTGTGAAGAGACACCATGACCATGGCAACTCTTATAAGGAAAAGATTTAACTAGGGTTGCTTTCTTACAGTTCAAAGGTTCAGTCCATTATCATAATGGTGGGGCATGGCAGCATGCAGGCTGACATGGTGCTGGAGAAGTAGCTGAGAGTTCTACATCTTGCAGGGAAGAGGAAGTCTCAAAGTCACACTGAGGGAAGCTTGAGCAAAAGAGACCTCAAAGCCCACCCCCACAGTGACACACTTTCCCCAACAAGGCCACACCTACTTCAACAAGGCTATCTCTCCTAATAGTGCCATTCTTTATGAGCTAATGGGGGCTAGTTACATTTAAACTACCACAGTCTTTGACTTGGGTTTTCTCTATTCTCATTATTTATAGATTTGCTCTGTCTGTAGTGTCCCAGACTTCTTGGATGTTTTCTGCCTCTAATTTTTTTTTTTAGATTTAACATTTTGTTTGGCTGAGGTATCCATTTCTTTTATATTGTCTTCAAAGCTGTTGGTGAAGCTTACCCCTGAGGTTTATGTTTCACTTCCTAATTTTTTCATTTCTAGATTTATTGCAGTTGAGTTTTCTTTAGTGATTCTTCTTTTATATCTTAATCTGTTTTCCTATTTCATTCCACTGTTTGTACTTTCATAGATTTCTTTAATGGATTTATTCATATTCTCTTTAAGGTCCTTGATCATATTCATAATAACTATTTTGAAGTTCTTGTCTTGTGCTTTGGCTATGTTACATTTCTTGGGGCCTACTGTAATAGGGTTGCTGGGTTCTAGTGGAGACAAATTGTCCTGACTGTCATTGATGGTATTTCTACACTGATGTTTAGGCATCTGGATTTGTGATGATTGTATCCTAGATGTCGATATCGAGTCTTGTTTTTGTTGAGTGGGTATTCCATTCCTTGGTTCCTGCGTCCTCTCTGGATCTCAGTACCGAGACCCTGAGAGGCCACACTAGGTAGGGACTCAGAAATAGTCACTACCAGGCAATGAATAGACCAATAACCACTGCACTAGTTTATGTTGCAGTGAGAAGAACCCCCAGGCCCAGTGGCGGTTCTTGCTACAGCTTACCAATTCTCAGTATACAATATGCTGTGTGGACGTGATGGCTCAGACCCTTGACACTACTCAAACATCCTCTTCACTCTGGTACCCAGGCTGTAGCAACAGCTCTTCTCCTGGGCTCTTGACAGAAGATAAAGAATCTCAAAGTTAAAGTTATTTATTTCCTTTTAATACTCACCCAAGTGTAATATGGCATGATTGTCTTCTCCTCCACCCTCTTCCCTTATCAGATTTCCATCCTGGGATATTGGCCCACCTGGGACAGCGTGCTCTTGGGATGGGGTAGAGCTCCATTGGATGTGGTACCTTGAATGTTACTTGGTACCACCAGTAGGTCAAGGCTCATCTTAGGGACATTCTCTCTGCACTTAGGGACAGAAAAC
Source organism: Peromyscus melanophrys (assembly GCA_902168415.1). Classification (NCBI taxonomy): domain Eukaryota; kingdom Metazoa; phylum Chordata; class Mammalia; order Rodentia; family Cricetidae; genus Peromyscus; species Peromyscus melanophrys. Next base: position 18,877 of record CABHPR010137525.1, on the reverse strand, counting down.
TTTGTCTTCTTCATGCCAGAGTCATTGAGACTGTTTCTGCAGGCTACCTCTCCTCACCCTTTACCACAGCTAATGGGAAGAAGAGACAGAATCTGAGGGGAATGAAATAGTTTGGAGAGGTGGATGGATCATGGAGAAGAAAGAGCGGGAAGTGAGTCCAGAGCGGCTGGTGTCCTCAACACCTACTTCTCTGGTAGACTTACAATTCAGGGGCTTGAAGAACTTCTTTGCATCCTGCTTTGCCAAAGCAGGAAAGAGATATACTTTTTGTTTGAGGGAAAAAAGGAACAGCCATTTCTCTCACTTCAGTGATGTGTTAGTTCCTGAGGAGAGAGAGGCAGCATTGTGAGGATTATGCTGGTGGCCCTGGCAGCACATAATAATGGGACTTCAGAGATCCACTGTCGGAAGGTGTAGCTACTGCTGGATACTGCTCTTAGCTGAGAGGAAGCCAGAGCTTGACTACGAAGGTCAATGCCAAATTTAAATGCACCTTCTTTTTCTTGGCAATCATTTCCATAGCGTTTTATTCACAAACATTAAATGGCTCGCTGTTTCTCAGGAAAAACAACCATTAACATTTTTATGTAGCTCTCATGGCTTGTAATTATGTTGTTACATATATGGACACTCTAAAAAGGTCTTGCTGAGGAAAAAAAAATCTCCTTTTTTTTCTGGATAATGAGGGGATAAGAGGGGTGACTGATCCCACTCAGCAATGATTCTGAATAACTGGTTTTTGTTCTTGGTGAGGGTAGAGAAAGATCTGTTTAGCGAGGTCCATTACCAGTAGTTTTGAGCTGTTAAAAAATAAAAGCAATTTTAACACTAAAAAGACAAACGTATCACAATTTAAATTGGATATATACATATATATATATGTATATATATATTTCATGAAGAAGCAGAGAATTGACTCCTTCAATGATTAGAGTCCTTCCTTTGACAAAAATCACCAGGGAAAGGAACCATGCATGACAAAGGAGTGCTCTGTGCTCTGGATGGGGAGGCTGGGTGTCTGGAACACTCTGTCACCTTCCCTGCCTCTGGAAGGACCATTATGGCCCCTCTGTAGACCCCTGGCTTCCGAGAATTCCTGTTAGAACACATTGACCTAAAGGGCAGGTTTCCCCCAAATCCCAAGTCCATAGTTTCAGCGCATAGCTTGGTTTCCATAGTTTCAGCGCATAGCTTCCAGGTTCTCTGCAACAAAAGCAGTGATACAGCCATTTTGTGTTTGCGGATAGTCTGTGTGCACCTCCTGCCTAGCCATGGGTGTCCTGAGACCCAGGACAGGCTGGAATGCTACATTTAGTTGGAGATGAGATGTCTATAGTGGCAGCTGAGGGACAGAGAAGCTGTGGAGACAGCATCAGTATGCGGGGCAACCCAGGGTCCCAGGATCTTCCCGGGGCAGTGAGTAAGGACACAGCCTAGAGCAATGGCTTCTGAGATCAGGGAAGGTGAGCCCAGGGGTCTGCGAGTGGGGAGCAGAGCAAGAATTTGAAATTGGAGAGAGAAGAAAAAGGCATTCGGGGGTCCTGTTTTTTTTTTTTTTTTTTTTTTTTTTTTTTTTTTTTGTGTGTGTGTGTGTGTGTGTGTGTGTGTGTGTGTGTGTGGGCAGTGAGGGAGTGACGAGGACTTTTAGAGGACTCTGGCTGTTGAGGGATGCGGGTTGAGTCTTCACCTAGGCAGTCACTGCTTGGGGATCCAGTCATTTTTATGATCTGGGGCTTTGCCTGACTACGCCCTTGGTACATCAACCATCTTCCTTCCTGTTTTTGACTCAAGATGGGAATCTGATCAAAGAAGAGCTTCAGACTTATCTTGGAGGACTCAAGGTCATTTCCCCCAAAGTTTAATATCATTTAGTAATGTTGACTATATCAAACAAACATTTGCACTGTCTATTTAGATATTTGTCACTGGTATTTTAGACTTTTGGCAATTTTTCCTTTCCATGTTTTTCTGAGGGTTGGATCGGTCACTATCTTTTCTGATAGTCCCCTGCCCTAACTCAGTGTGAAAGAGTCTGACTATTCAATGCTGAAATTCAACCTGCTGCCTAGGCAACAAGCCCAAGACTCCTTTGAGGGATTCTATGTTCTGCTGCTCCTGACTGACACACAGTCCTGCAGAGAACACCTGAGACCAGCAAGCCACATCAAACAAGACTAGAAAATACACAAAATAGAATTTTATTTTAATTAATTAATTTAAAAAAGATTTATTTATTTTATCTTAGTCCTATAAGTGTTTAGCTGAGTGGTGACTGTGTACCACATGCATGCCTGGTGCCTGGGGAGGCCAGAACAGGGCACTGAATCCTCTGGAACAGGAGTTATAGACAGTTGTAAGCCGCCATGTGGGTGCTGGGAACTGAGCCCAGGTCCTTTGCAAGAGCAACAAGTGCTTTTAACTGCTGAGCCATCTCTTCAGCTCCATTTTAATTTTAATTTAATATCTTAATTAATTAATCTTTTGTGATACTAGAACTCAGGGCCTCATTCATGGTTGCAGGCCGTTCATCACTGAGCTCTATCCCCATTCCCTATTATATGATTTAAAATGACATAAGAACACAAAAATTGTACAGAAGGACGGAACTTCATGTAACATTTTGATATGTCTACACGCCGTATATTGGTTAACTCCTGTTAACTACACCTATCTACTTGTGATGGTTAGTCTTCCCTGCCAGTTGGGTGGGTTAAGAATCACCTAGGAAACACACTTGCAGGTGTGTCTGTGAGGGTGTGTCTCTGAGGATTGCTTTAGGGGGGAAGACACACCCTGAAGTGGGTGGCATATTCTATAGGCTGGGGTCAGATAGATTAAGCGGGGAAGGAGAAGGCCAGGGGAATGCCAGCATTACTTTCTCTCTACTTCCTCATCAGCCCAGATGTGAGCAAGCGTCATCTCAGACTTGTGCTTCCACAGCCTTGAGGCTCTCCCGCTGCCGTGCCATCCCAGCTGTGATGGACTGGACCTTCAAACTGTAAGACAAACCGTTCTCTGAAGTCCCTTCTATCAGGTGTTCAGTCACAGGGAGTAGAGGGTGACTAGTAATGATACGCCCCTCTGTACTCCATGGTGAGAACATTCGACAACTCGTCTTCTTGCTTTATGAAGTATTCAGTACGGTCATCCCCCTGGGAATGGTACACCAGAGTGTCTTCTTCCTGTCTCCCTACCTGCTGGGAGAGGTATAGTTGGTACTAATTGGAATTTAGTTCCCATTGGTCAATACCAATGGGGCTCGGAGCGAAGTCAGGAGGGAGGGGAAAGGGATGTGGGCAAAATTCTGGGCAGTGGTAGGTCAGGGGAGACAAGGCTGAATCCAGGATCAAAAGTATCCTAAGGCAAAACATCTTAAGTAAGGACTCAGTGCAAATTCAGAGACCAGTGTTGAGCAATGTGGGGCCGTTGTCACTAGCCAAGGAAGAAGCAGAGGCCAATGGACAGGGCAAATGTGGGTTAAGGGCGAGACTACCACTGTTTCTGAGCTGGAGCAGCCATACTGTTGGGAAAGACAGGCTTGTGGATGCCTGTAGCTCTTGCCTGGCTGGGGCCTGTGGAGCAAAACAGATGGCTGATGCACACTCTCTGGGGCTCCTTGGAGGTTGTCATGGCTACATACTTACAAAGAAGGAGTGGAGATAGGGGTCCCAAGAAGGATAGGGGTCCTGGATAGATTTGGCCTGTGG
>CABHPR010137525.1:3681-15160 GCA_902168415.1 Peromyscus melanophrys | reverse complement strand
CTGGATAGATTTGGCCTGTGGAGGCTCGGCAGGAGACAAGAAGAACAGCTGGGTATTTATTTCTGTTGTCCTGTTGTGGAAAGGTTTCTTTCTCAGCTTTCTTTTCCTGACACTAACAGTCATGTCTCGGCCATTGCCCCAGCCTGACCGCGCTGATCTGCCTAAGCACCCTGTCCTATGGATTCCTGCCCTGCTAACACCAGTCTTTGCTTCCTGGCCCCTTCTAGTCTCTCTTTAATCAATTTCCCGCCTTCATTTCCTTCCATTTATGTTCTAGTGGTGCTGGGGATGGAACCCAGGGCCTGACGCTGTCTAAGCATGTGATTTACTACGGGGCTGTACCCCAAACTCCAGTTCTCTCAGGTTTGTTTGTTTTTTAAATTATTTGTAGACGGATTTTTTATTTTATTTTTAATTTTAATTTTATTATTATTTATTTATTTTTTGAGGGCTGCCAGCTTACAAAAAATGACCTGGAGACTTATCACTAACTATGAAAGCTCGGCCTTAGCTTAGGCTTGTTTCTAACTAGCTCATAACTTAAATTAACCCATATTTTTTAATCCACATTCTTCCACATGCTTGTTACCTCATCTCCATTATGCCCATCCTGGTTATTCCTTGTCTGACCGGCGACTCCACCTTTCTTCTTCCCAGAGCTCTCTCTGTTCAGAAGTCCCGCCTATACATCCTGCCTAGCTATTGGACATTCAGCTCTTTATTAAACCAATCACAGTGACACATCTTCACACAGTGTAAAGTAATATTTTTTTATTTCCAAAATTCCAAAACAATTATATATTTTTATTTTATGTGCATTGGTGTTTTGTCCACATATCTGCATGTTTTGTCTGTGTGAGGGTGTCGGATCCCCTGGAACTGGAGTTACAGACAGGTGTGAGCTGCCATGTGGGTGCTGGGAATTGACCTAGGGTCCTCTTGAAGAGCAGCCAGTGCTCTTAACCACTGAACCATCTCTTCAGCTCACTCTCTGTTTTTCAAGATCCAGAGTTGGGTGATTTCTCCGTTGCTTCCTTTCCAAAGATTTCCCCAGACCTGCATGAGGAGCCTGGCTCCTGAGAGCACCTGGTGTCCAGCTTCATGTTTCAACCTTTACTTGATGTTGTCACTGCTGGATGATCAAGAGTTCTCCCAATTAGCCCTTTGTACACTTGTTTCCAGGATGCACACAGCACTTTCTCTGAGGAATATTTGAGAGTTCCATCTAGTTTATTACCCTTTAATAGCATAGGCCTTCGGTGTTTACATATTCATAGGAGCCGTCACATTTCGTGCAGTCAATAACTGACCTTGCTCAGCAGGTAGGAATAAAAAAGTCTGTTACAGATTAAGCTTAAAGTATTTCTTTGGTGCCTTATGGAATGCTTTTGTTTTGCCAAATGCCTTAGTTGAAAAAACAGTGAAAACATTTGCGAGAGCCTTTTTTACAAGTAGGAAATCTAGGATTAGCTGCTACAAAGGGTCCCCTTGCTGGAAAGCATTTTGCCCAGAGGTGTGCTATGAGGTTCCCCCCCTGTCTGAAAGAAGGCAGGCTTTCCCAATGCCACTGCCCTCTGGAGCAGCCTCAGCAGCCACCTGCTAGTGCCACACGTGCTGATTGGCTTCTTTCTAGTGTCTGGAGAGGTCAGATTCTGAGTGTGGAGGGGGTGGTGGGGAAAGATCATTGACTGTTCAGGAACAGGGAATCACATACAGAAGGCTGAGGGGGCCTGGCGTGTGTGTGCATGTGTTTGTGTGGATGTGGACACGTGCTTACATATGTGTGTATTTATGTGCATGCATGTGTTTACATATGCAGTTCTGTGTGTGTTTATGTGTGTTTGTGTGCATGTGTTTATGTGTATGCATGTGTTTCTGAGTGTATGTGTGTGTTTGTGTTATCTGTGCACATGGGTTTACATGTATGAGCACTTATTTATGTGTGTATGTGTGCATGTGTTTGTCTCTCTGTGTATATTTACCTGCCCTTCAGGTGATTGAGTGCCAAAATTAGAGACAGGAGAAATCAGTGCCCTCTCTTTCTGCATTGCTCAGCTGTCTCTAGAGGACTGTGTTTTCCAGAGCTCCAAGCATTCGTGAGCTATGGAATGCCTATGAAGGTATGCTCTCTTTCATTACCTCTTGTCTTCTGACATCACACAGAAATCTGTAACTATGATGAAGAAAGCTGCAACCTGCAATGGGCAGAGTTAGGACTCTCAACTCATTTCCAGTGAACACTGATGCCCATCAATCAGCAATTCCCTCAAGCAGCTGACTGTAAACGAACCATTAATAATACATATTCAGATCTCCTTCTGTGATGTCGGCGGGGGTAGGGGGGCGGCTAGTGGGAAATGTTTGAAGCTTTAACCTACTATCTGGGAAAAGCTTAACGCTCTTATGCTTGCTAGACATAAATACACTTACATGTATTGCCTTCCATCTAGGGAAATCAGGATGTTATGCTACCAGCAGGCCCCAGACGAGAAGCCTTTTTCAATATCCAGCCTGTTTACTTTGGGGATGGAGCAGCTGTTCAAAAAGCAATTTACATTCAACAGGTGCTCCAAGGCTCTGACTAATTGATCTGAGATGTACAGTGGAAAGAATTGGAAGAGGATGTTGCCCTGCGACTGCCTGCTGGACCACACGGCCCTGCCAGAGAAATGCCAGTGGATAATGTTTTTAGACTTTTCATGTCTATGGCTATTGGCTTGATTTGCATCTAGCTAGTCATCAGGGCTGCATTTTAATTTTTAATGGCACCTGTTTTATGGCTATGTGGAGAGTGGGGAGGAAGACGGGCTGTATGCTTATCTTTCTTTGGGGTTAATGCAGTCGATAGGGTAGTTGGTTTTTGAAAGCTGGAGCTTAAGACACTAATGAAAGTGACTGAAAAGGGGGAACGAATGAAACTTTAATTGGCTAGCTGACATGAACAGTGGAATTTGCCAAAGCGGCTCTTCTCTCCAGTTTTAGAAACCCGTGTGCAGTTAGATGTTATTGTCAAAGCTAGAAACAGCAACAACAAAACTCCCCTACAGCCTTCCATGTTAAATTCTCTTATGGGCCTAAGTTCTGTTAGTCAGTAAATTGAGAAATGCTTACTGATCTCAACTATGCCCTTAAACCTGTGCTAGGAACTCGGGGGGGGGGGGGGGGGGGGGGACACGTAGTCTTCAAGCGGTAAGGGTGGCCTGTTGATTTAGGAGTGTTTAGGTCTCGGGTAGTTCAGAGATATCTAGAAGTGAGCTCAACCTGGACTAGAGAAGGATTTCTGGCAGTTAGATACAAGGCAGCATTCCTCAAGAACTTGTGAACCCAGTTCCCCTCTGCCAAAGGGAGTCATTTCCCTCACCTCTGGGAATGGCTACCTGTGGTTCCTGTTGGCATATCAATGCTCATGCTGGTCTCCAGGCTCCTTCAGGGTCTTAAGTACCTGTTACACATTTCAAAGTCCATGCTGGCCACACCCCACTGCTTGTCCTCCTTATGATACACATGACCTGTCCACCACACTTTCTCTATCCCACCCTTGCCATTCCCTCCTTCTCATACGCCCTCTATTCTCTCTCTCTCTCTCTGTCTCTCTCTCTCTCTGTCTCTGTCTCTGTCTCTGTCTCTCTCTGTCTCTCTCTCTCTCTCTCTCTCTGCTCTATTTTTATCTCCTGCTAGCCCTCACTTGCTCTCTTTCTTGCTCTCTCTCTCCCTCCCTCACTACCCACATACATTCTCTCTCTTGCTCTCTCTCTCTCTCACTACCCACATACATTCTCTCTCTCACTCTCTCTCCCTCACTACCCACATACATTCTCTCTCTCTTGCTCTCTATCACTGGCTCACCATCTCCAGCCACTACTGTCCCTGCTCTCCTTAGTCCTGGCCATGTCCACTCTGTTTTCTTCTCTCTCTGTTCTAGACTCGTCCAGATGTCTCTGAATATTTTCTCTCTCTTATTCACAATAAACCCCCCAATAACGGAGCGCACAGGTGCATGAATCAGAGGACAACCTCGGGTGTCAGCCCTTACCTTTCACCTTATTTGACCCACATTCTTTGTTCTCTTTCTTCTGTGTGTGCCTGGCTAGCTGATCTGTGACCCTCTGGGGTTTCTCCTGTCCCATCCCCCCCGCCCCTGTAGGAGCACTGGGGTTACGGATGTTGCATTCTAGTTCAAGCTTTTACCTGAGTTCTGGAGATTCAAACTCTCGTCCACTGAGACATCTCCCCAGCTCCTCATGTGTCTGTTCTTTTGTTTATCTATTTTTTATTTTTTGGTTTTACCTCTGGCTGTAAAGAATAAGAATACACTCCCTTATGACATACATTGCAGTTGTCTTCAGTGAGATGAGAGGCTTGATGTCGAGAGTGTCTGAGGAAAATATGGCTTTCCTGATAAGACACGGTCTACTCATTTCCTGAATGTAGAATGATGCCCAGTGCTGTGGCAGCCACACTGTGAACATAAAACATTAAGAACAAAGATAAAAAGCCAGTATGTCAAGGGTGCTGGAATAAAGAATGGATGGAGCCTGGCTCTTTGATGATATGGCTGGACTGAACCACTGTACTGGCCTGAGTCTCATTTTTCCAGATTTTATGCTACAGTGACTAAATGTCTATTGCTAGAATTCTGCTGGCTGAGTTGTTTCTTATAGTCAAAAGTACTTCTAATAGGTCTGATGTCAAACCAATCAATCAGCCAACCAACCAACCCATTTTCTCATTTCTGCTCCTGGCCTGTTTCTCCTCTTAGATTCTCTCAAGGAAGTTTCAGTTGTTCTGACACCTAAGACAGACTCTTGGGGATCTTCCTCGACCTCCTTTTCTGACACCTCTCACTTCAATATAGGGCTTATTTCTTGCTTATCCCATTGTTACTGATCCCCAGTACATAGAAGACACAGAAGATATGTTTGGTGGGCTGAACTAGAGTGACCACACATTCAGTGTCATGGATTGGCTTTTGGATAAAAACCAGGTAAAGTGGAGAAGCTAACTTTGGGATATCTATCTATAGTGCTGAAGTCCTAGTGAGTTCTGATAAACCACCCTGGCTCCTCATTGAGAGCTGATTTTTCTGCTGCCTAAATTTCTTTGTCCCTCTGAGCCTATGGTTTTTAATGTAGACATGGAAGAGCGTTCATTGTATGTTTCGTTTTGGACCATTTGACCATGTCCGTGTTGCTGTCCCTCTCTGGTGACATTTCTGCCCCAAAGTCAATGCAGTGTATTAGGCTCTGGAAAGCATTCCCAGCACCACTCTTCTGCGTGTGTCACAGGTGAGATGCTTGTGTGTGTCACAGGTGAGATGCTTGTGTCACAAGTGAGATGCTTGTGTCACAGGTGAGATGCATGTGTCACAGGTCAGATGCTTGTGTCACAAGTGAGATGCTTGTGTCACAAGTGAGATGCATGTGTCACAGGTGAGATTCTTGTGTCACAGGTGAGATGCTTGTGTCACAGGTGAGATGCTTGTGTCACAGGTTAGATGCTTGTGTCACAGGTGAGATGCATGTGTCACAGGTGAGATGCATGTGTCACAGGTCAGATGCATGTGTCAAGGTGAGATGCATCTGCCACAGGTCAGATGCTTGTGTCACAGGTGAGATGCTTGTGTCACAGATCAGATGCATGTGTCACAGGTGAGATGCATGTGCCATAGGTCAGATGCATGTGTCACAGATCAGATGCATGTGTCACAGGTGAGATGCATGTGTCACAGATCAGATGCATGTGTCACAGGTGAGATGCTTGTGTCACAGGTCAGATGCTTGTGTCACAGGTCACATTCTGCATTCCTGTAATGGCTGCAGTAGATGGCTGCTGTCTTGCACTGACTGGTGGTAAGATTGAATCCTCAGAGCCGTAGTTAGCCTCAGTATCTTTCTGTGTTCACAGGGAGGATTTAAAGACACACCAAGGGTCCGAAGATGAGTGAGGAAATGGCAAGGACGCCATATTTGAAGTGGAAAAAGAAACCACTTTGCATTTGTGTAACGGCCTTCTTGCCTTCTGCATGTGTGACTTTAACCAAGCATCCCTGTCAATCCTGTTTTCCTACATGGTGGTGGGAAGCAGAGTTGTATCTGTGTCACCCACACAACTGCGGAAAGCCCCCAAAGCCTGCACAGCTAGGCTTTTGTCATCGGTCTGTTCTGGGGAGCAGTGTGCCTTACTCAAACCTCATGAACAGAACCGTGGCTGAATGGGAGAAGTTTTGTCTCTGAAAGGAGACATGCTCTGCAAATAATAAACACACATCCAAACTGTTAACTGAGACTCCAGCCACACAGGGAACCTGTTCACGCTCGACAGAAGTTTCTAGTGTACTCTAACACAATGTGAGAGATGTTAGTGTTTTTCACGACTATAGAGAATTTAGTAAGGTTCTGACTCCTGTTTAACTTTTCACAGGATGTCAAACTTAACTCCTTCCTCAAAGTCCAATGAGGACTCTAAATCAGACCTGGGGTAGAACATTGAGAACTGAGATGTGCACTTGTCTTAGTCAGCTCAGGCTGTGTAACAAAACCCCTCAGAGTGGGTGGTTTAAGTGACACAATTTTTTTTTTTTTTGATTCTGGGAAATCTGAGAAAAGGCACCAGTAGATCTGGTATGTGGTGGGGGCCTTTTACTGATCTGCATACAACTGTCATTTTGCTTTCTCAAGTGGCCAGGGGTTGAGAGAGAGGGAAGACACCTTTGTGTCTGTTCTTATAAGTACACTAATCTCACATTAAAGGCTCCATCCTCGTGATCTAATCACCTTTAAAAGGTTCATCTCTAAATACTATCATACTGGGAATTAGGGTTTCACCATATGCAATTTGAAGGAAGACCTTCAGTCTATAGCATTTACTCAAACTTCTCATGTTACAATAATGACACTAAGATGCAATATTAAGTAAGTAACCATGGCACCGGACTGTAGAGTTAACTGAGATATGGTGGGTTCCTAGGAGCCAGTTTGTCAGCTCCTGTGCTGAGGGAACCAGCCATGTCACAGTTGGCTGTCAGTGAATTGACACATGATCCATTATCAGTAAGTCCAGGAGCCAAGAGTTTCGAATGATTGGTCTTTTGACTTTAAAGAAATGAGAACAAACTTAAGGCCACCCTTCAATCACACTGATGTCCTCTGTGCAGGTTCCATTATTTCTCTGAGGGAAGAGAAAGCGATAAGGGTCATTCTTAACCTTGTATACGAGTGTGTCACATGTCTGAGCATCGGGTCCTTCCCAATAGAAAAAGCCGAAATGCTCCTGTGTTGGCTAATACTGTCAACTCGATTGAACAGAGAGATGCCCGGGAGATTGTTAGACACATTTCTGTGAGTTTGCATGATGGGGAAAGGCTAACTTGAGATGGGCAGCCTCAGGGCTGGGGTCAGCACGTGACAGCTCCAGTTGTCCCAGGCCTCTGTCACTGCTGTCACTGCCTGTAGATACCAGGCTCCAGCTTCTCTGCCCTTGCAGTGTGGACTAACACAGCAACTCCCAGGAAGCTTTCTAAACCTTCACATTCCCAATGCAGAGTCACTTCTAATGCCTTCTTCTAAGATCCTGCGAGACCACCCGCCCCTCTCCCGTAAGCCAGTGAGTGAGTCCCCTTTCGTAGCTTTATGTAATCGTGCTGGGTCTAGCTTCCTTTTGTTTGCCGTGGTCGAACATGCTAACACCGAAAGCAACTTCGGGGAGGAAACCTGTGCTGTTAGGATTGCTTTTCCAGGCCACAGTCCATCACCGAGGGAAAGCTGGGCAGGAACTTAAGAAGCGGGAACTGTGGAGGAATGGTGCTCGCTGGTTCACTCTCTGGATCATGCTTAGCCAGCTTTCTTACATAGTCTTCGATAACCTGCCTAGGGAATGGTTCTACCTGCAGTGGCCGGGACCCTCCTACGTCAATTAAAAATCAAGAGCACCTTCGTAGACATGTCCACAGACCAGCCTTGTAAAGACAGTTACTCAATTGAGATGCCTCTCCCTGCCCCCAGGCGATTCTAGGTTAACCAAGACAATGGTTTTCTGTGAACTTTCTCTTCCTTCTCTTCCTCCTCCTCCTCCTCTTCTTCCTCCTCTTCCCCCCTCCTTTTCCTCTCCCTCCTTTTTTTTTTTTTTTTTTTAGTTCTTTTTTTAGATAGAAAAGAGGTGATAATTTCTCTTGGATACAATGTTAAGTAGATGAGGAACCTACATCTCTAACCATCATGAAAGAAACATGAGCTGGGGCTGGAGAGATAGCTCAGTGGCTATTCAAATGTACTGCTCTTGCAGAGGACCCGAATTCAGTTCTCAGTACTCACGTTAGATGGTTTACAACCACCTATAACTCCAGCTCCAGGGGATCTGATGCTTTTGACTTCCATGGACACCTGTATGCATGCTCACATACACACACACAAGAATATATATAATTAAAAATAAAATAAATATTTTTTTGTAAAAGGAGAGTCATGAGCTATTTTTTATTTGTTTCTCTCTCTCTCTCTCTCTCTCTCTCTCTCATTTTTATATTCTTTACTTTCAGAGGAGAGCACAAATGCAGTCCCCACTACCCACAAATTATGCAAGTTGAGTTTCCCAAATTTGGGGAAATTGCAGGGGTCAGCACATCTGGAGTGCAATGGATAAGCTTTGCCCTGGGAAAACCACCTTCATAATCTTGGGATCTCCCCTGTCAGGTAAGTATTGTTTCTCTCTCTTTTTTTTTAATCTGTTGTGCCTCAGATCTCATTGGCTATTTTTGCTATAGACTTCATTTATGTTTTTATTTATTGAGTAAATATTGGGAGAGCCTGTCTGTGTCAGACACCAAAGGAGATGTTTCCCAGCAAAGGGTTATTTTACTGATGCCTGTGTTTCCCTGCCATTAGGTTTCAAAACTGAGCAAAGATAATTAGTACATCAGGAAGCTATATTAGAACAGTAGCATAAGTGTGATGCGCTGTTTTCATGATTAGCTTTCTTTATCAAGCTGTGCTGCAGGACACGTTAGCGTGCCTAGTGGAGTGGAGTGCACTCAAGTGGGCATTCAGCCCACATCGAGAATGATGGTGATGATGATGATGGCGGTGATCATAGCGACGGGGAGGAGGGAGCCACGGCACCTTGCAATTTGCTGTCAACAATGGCAATTACACAGCAATGCCTGTTGATGTTGACTTCCCGGCAAGTGCTTGAAAACGATAATTAACTGGAGAGATTGCTGCAAAGCCTCTCGGTAACGGGCAACCTTTAATCCAGCTGAACAGTGGCAATCAGTGTGGTGTCTGGAATAAACCATTAATTGTAAGAATTATGGTGTTTCATGGCAATTATAAACCTCCAAAGGGGGACATCTTGGGAGAAGAATACCTGTGGAGGCTTTCGGGATGAGATCAGTGCGGTGGTGGGCACTGATGGGGTCAGCAAGACTCCAGTGTTTGCTTCTATCACCTGAGGCTGTATTTGCTACCTCATTATGGTCTCCGGGTCCCAGCAGTCTTGCTCTGTTTTTGGTTTTGGTTAGTCAGATATGCTCAGGCCCAACTCCAGTACAAAGGAAGGATAGCTGTTCTCAGGATATTGCCTGAGAAATGTGGATCTGTCTGTGAGCTGAGCCGGGGGCAGTATGCTTCCATTTCTCAGTCAGCTGTTGCAGGGATAGGCATCTGGTGTCCCCTCATGTCACTAGTAATGGAATTCTTGGTAACTCTAATAGCCTCATGTTTTACACACCAATCTAGAACATCTTCTGCAATGGGTCCTCATGTTGGTACTATTTCCAAGTCCATATTTTATTTCCTCATTATTTCATAAAGGAGTGATGTTAGATCAAGTGTGAACCAAAACTAAGTCATTTGGTATGAATCTGTCCTCTCTTTCTTAGCCAAGAGCCCCTCTTCAGATTTGGGGCTTCAGGTAACTTATTTCAAATTAGTACTTGAGTAAGGCTAGGAAGCAGCATTGTTTGTGAGTCTCTGTCTTCTGCCAGGGCAAAGGAAAGCAAGGGATGGAGAAGAGAGCAGCAGAAATGGCTAGCTCGTTGAGCAGGGGCAGGAATGAGTTGCAGTCTGGAGAGTGAACTCTCCAGGCTCAGAAGGTGATGAGTCTCCTCCTATCATGGGAGGGAAAACATTCAAACACAAACGATAATGTTTCTCCCTAGGGGGGGAAACAACCCCTATATTGTTATGCCATGCTTTTAACAGTCCAGGTGTGCAGACCCAATCCAGACCATGAGGACGGTTAATCTTTACAACCGTTATTTTCTTGGGTGGGTGGGGAGGAGTTGCTTGTTTTCAGAGATGATAATGATCGATCAAGAACTTTAAATAAGCCTGGTGTGGTGGCATAGGCCTTTAATCCTAGCTCTTGGGAGGCAGAGGCAGGTGAATTTTTGAGTTTGAAGCCAGCCTGGTCTATAGAGAGTTCCAGGACAGTCAGAGTTACACAGAGAAATCCCATCTCAAAATAACAAAACAACACAAAACAACAAACAAAAACCAAACCAAAACAAAAAAACAAAAAAGAACTTTACAAGTACTGTACATAGATGATAAGACCAAATTCTCAAAGAAAACCTGTGAGATAGGTTGCATTACTATTTCCATTTCACGCATGAGTGAACTGAAACCTGGGACATCATGTAAATTGTCCAACTTTCACAGGTCCCCAGAAGTCTTCCCTGGGAGCTCATCTTTAATCATATTGAGACCTTGTTGATAACAGGTTGGGGAATGAGACTCAAGATTTTCAATGAATCGCCCAGCATCACATAGTAGGTTCCAGACTTAAGAAAATGGTCTAAATTGAATACAGTGGTATTCTGCTCTTTTTCATTCCCACAAACTCAAAGGATAAAAGGGTTTCTAATAATGGTGCTTAATCATTAGAATCAGTTCATGAGGATGGGACACAATTGTCTACCTGTATCCTTGCGGTATTGGTCCCAGGACTTCTTGAGGATACTTCAGCTAGAGGATGTGTAAGAAGCAAATTAGTTGGTGAAAGATTTATATATAACTTAAAGATCTTTCTGTACACTTAGATCATCTCTATGTTGCTTTGCATACCAAACACAGTGTAAACATTACAGAGAATTACTGTGCTTATTTCATTATTATGCTTATTATTATATCTTAGTTAGGGTTCCTATTGCTGTGATGAAACACCATGAGCAAAGCAACTTGGGGAGGAAAGGGTTTACACTTCGGCATTGCTGTTCATCACTGAAGGAAGTCAGAACAGGAACTCCAACAGGGTAGGAACCTGGAGGCAGAAGCTGATGCAGAGGTCATGGAAGGGTGCTGCTTGTTGACTTGCTCTGCCTGGTTTCTTATAGAACCCAGGACTACCAGACCAGGGATGGCACCAGACAATGGCTGGGCCCTCCCCTGTTAATCAATAATTAAGAAAATGCCCTACATCTGGATCTTTGAGGTATTTCTCTCTCTCTCTCTCTCTCTCTCTCTCTCTCTCTCTCTCTCTCTCT
>CABHPR010137524.1:54817-66768 GCA_902168415.1 Peromyscus melanophrys | reverse complement strand
GGGGGGTGGGTTGGAGGGGAATACTGGGGGGCGGGAGGACAGGGGAATCCTTGGTTAGTATGTAAAATGAATAGAAAATCTCTTAATAAAAAAAATAATTGTTTAATTGATGAAAACTACCTTAAGAGAAAAATGAATCTCTATTGGATATATACAGAATAATTTCATGATAAATAGGTGAGTCTATTGCAAAGATATGAACATTTTCAATGTTCATGTATCAAATAATGTGCTCTCAAATTATATAAAGATAATCTTAAAAAATGAGAATTGAAAACACTATAATTCTCCTAAATGATTTTTAAACAGAACCCTTTCAGTAGAAATAAACTAAATGAAAATGAAGAATTAAAAATTCAACAGAATTCATGATTTTTTTCAAACCTAAAACAATAATCAGCATCTCTGAAATAAATTTTTAGGTACCTACACATCCTATATCTACAGCAAAATTAAACATATGCTGCATCCTAAAAGAGGTTTCAGTAAATTCCAAAGACTGAATTTATGCAAATATTTTCTGATTAATGGAGTTCAGCCAGAAAAAAAATAACAAAATGTTAAATACAAAACTTACCAACATTCCAGATTACTTATGCAGAAGACCACAATAAGTTAGAAAACATTTTAATCTGAATTAACTATAGAAATATATAATATTAAGCTGAGATGAAAGTGAATCTATTTGGAGAAGAAAGAGTAGGCTTAAAAGCATTAGAAAACGTGAAGGCTGGAAACATCAAAGATTAGGCATCCACATCCATTAACAAACTAAGAAATGAAAGCAATGTCAGACAACATGTATAAAGAAAAGAGTACTTGTTAAGCATAAAGAAACCATAAGATGCAAACAACCAGTAAACCCTAAAGTCTATTAAACAACAGTGTGCTCAGAGCAGGGCAGAAGACACAAGTCACAAACATCAGGATTAAACACATGGCCAAACTCCAGAAAACATAAATATTAGGAGGCTGGTCAGAAGGTATTTGAAGCAACCACAAGCTAATTAATTGGAAAATGTTAAGTAGGATGACCAAATTCCTTGAAAAATACATCTTACGAAACAGAAAGCCCAAATATTGGAACAGAGCTGAAATTTGTAAAATAATTACTTTTCCTATACCAAAAAAAAAATCAATCCTGTAGCTCAGAATCAAAGGTGAATTCACAAAACATTCAAGAAAAAACTAATAATATCAAGCAGTGACTCCTCCAAATAAAAGAAGGAACATTGTCTAACATCCTTTGAAATGGTGATGCAATCTGTCTACCTATAGCTTAGCAACAATACATTAGAAAAAAGGGGGAAAATGCAGTAAGACAAGATTAGGCAGGAAATATTTAAGGATTTTTTAGGAAGAAATAAATGGATTGATATTCACAAACATCAAGCCTGTATTGAGAAAGAATAAAATGTGCCTGTTGATAGTTATTCAGTCATGATCCCTGGCTACAGAATCAATACATACACATTAATTTTGTTCAAATATAATGAAACTGAAAATGAGAAATTGGTATTTAAACTGAAAAAAAAATCCATGATATGACAAAAATAGTAAACACCTAGAAAAAAATCTGACAAAATACAAGAGGTGAGTTCTCAGAAAATACAGAATATTAAGAGGCAACAAAAACATACTGGTGACATTATCATAGTCACACTATGAACCTGCCAGCCCAAAGTGTGCTCCCTTGTGCACTACTACTCTAATGGAGTAGTCATCTGCTCTCCGTTTGGATTTTAGAACTGTCCCACAGGAGAGAACATATGAAAAACCATGGCAGAGGATATCATAGATCATAGTGTGGGGCTTAGCACTGTTATTTATCTAAATTAACAGTGTCAAGCTACTTTCTAAATCTACGTCTATACTTAGAGACAAGCATCATCTCAGCCTTATTCAGAGCTTTTCTTCTAATACAGAAACCCATGGCTGAACCAAAATCCTGATGATAAGCAATAGATGAGCGTTCAACCCTAACAAGACGTTTATACCATCCCCTCTAAGGCTCAGGGAACACTATGGTAGAAGGGGCAGAAGGAAGACAGAGAGAACAGCTGCAAAATGTCATCTTTCAGGGAAGACACAAGCTCTTTGATCAATGAACCAGTATCGAGCTGGTTTTATTACTTATAGCTCTGTAGTGCAACTTGGAATCTGGGATGGTGATATTTCCATTTATTGTATAGGATTATTTTGGCTATCCTGACTCTTGCGTTCCATATGAAAATTAAAACATTTTTTTTCAGTTTCTGTGGGAAATTGCGTTGGAATTTTATGATGTTTGCATTGAATCTGTAAGTTGGTTTGGTAGAAGGACCATTTCCACAATATTAATCCTACCAGACCATGAACATTCTGGGGTCTCTAAATTTCCATTGCAACATCCTAAAGTCATCATTGTACAAGTCTTTCACTTCCTTGGTTGAATTTACTCCAAGATTTCTTGAAGCGATTTTGCCCTGATTTCTTTCTTGATGTGGTTGTTATTGATGTGGGAAGGCTACTAATTTTTGTAGGTTTATTTTGTATCCTGGTAGTGTGCCAAAAGTCGTCATCTTCACAAGTTTTCTGGTGAATTGTTTAGGAATTTTATGCATAGTGTCATACCATCTGCAGATAAGGATACTTGGACCTCTTCCTATCCTTTTTGTATCCTCTTTATCTCTGTGACTTCTCTTAATGCTCTAGCTAAGACACTGGAGGGAAGAGTTGAACATTCTTGTCTTGCTCCTGATTTTAGTGGAAATTCCTGGAGTTTTTCTCCATTTAACATGGTATTATCTGTATACTGCCTTTGTTATGTTGAGACATGCACCCTGTGATCCTAGTCTATGGGAATTTTATCATAAAGGAATGTTGGATTTTACCACAGGACTTCTGTGAATCTAGTGAGATGATCATGTGGTGTCTTTTCTTGGTGCTGTGTGATGAATTATATTTTTTGATATTGGATCATCTCTGTATCTTGGAGATGTTACCAAGCTAACTTGATAATAGTGGATAATCTTGTTGATATGTTCTGTTTGTTAGCATTTTATTAAGAATATCTGGATCTATATTTGTAAGTTATTATCACATAATTTTTGGATTTTGTTGATACATAGCTGGTTTTAGTACAGAGTGATACATGCTTTGTAACTGTCCCTCGCTTTTATATTTACAGAATGAACTAAAGAATGTTGGTGTTGGTTCTTATTTAAAGGTCTGGTAGAACTGGGCTGAATCGATTTTTATTAATTGTTTCTGTCTCATTGCATGTCATAGACCTATTTAAAATATTTATTTCCATGGACATCCACATGGCCTTCAGTGGTAATATGAGTTACAGACATCAAAACAGACCCCAGCTGCAGTAGGACTGTCGACCCAGACATGGCCCTCAGTGGAAGTATGGGCTAGGACCTCACTATGGCCTCAGGTAGCAGAGCAGGCCACTCAGATCAGAATGGTCCCCATTGGCCACACAGCTCACAGACATCAACATGGGTTCAGGTTGCAACACAGACCACATTTTTTTCTTTCTTTTTTTATTTACAATATTTTTAATTCATTTTACATGACAACCACAGATCTCCCTCTCAGCCTTCTTCTCACTCTGCCCCAGCCTTCCCCCTCATCTACCCAACATCCCCTCCTCCAAAAGAGTAAGGAATCGCACTGGGGAGTCAGTAAAGCCTGGTATATTCAGTTGAGGCAGGACTAAGCCCCTCCCCACTGCATCAAGGCTGAGCAAGGCGTCTCACTATAGGTAATGGGCTCCAAAAAGCCAGCCCATGCACCAGAGATAGAGTCTGATCCCACTGCCAGGGAACCCTCAAACAGACCAAGCTACAGGTCTCCCATATGCAGAAAGCCTAGTCTGGTCCCATGCAGGTTCCACAGCTGTTGGTCTAAAGTTCATGAGTTCCTATGACCTTGGTTCAGCTGTCTCTGTAGATTTCCCCATAATGATCTTGATGCCCCTAGCTCATAGAATCCCTCTTCCCTCTCTTTGACTAGGCTCCTGGAGCTCAGCCTGGTGCTTGGCTGTGGAGCATCTTCATCTGCTTCCATTAGTTACTAGATGAAGGCTCTGTGATGACAATTAGGGTATTCACCAATCTGATTACCGGGGTAGGCCAGTTCAGTCACCCTCTCCACTATTGCTAGTAGTCTAACCCTAAAAGGGACACATGGATCACCTTGGGAAGGGGAAATAGATGAGATCTCCATGAGTAAACTGGGGATGAGGGGAATGGATGCAGAATGAGAACATGAGGGAATAGGATGGTCAAGTTAGGGGAGGAATGGAGTGGGAGAGCAGTGAAATACATATCTTGATAGAGGGAGACGTTATGGGGTTAGGGAAGAACCTGGTGTAGCAAGCATTTTATGCACTGGGAATTTACTCAGTTCCTTCTGTTCTTTAAATTGACTGAGATTTTAAACAATTTCTTATAACAGCCAACGGAGACAACTATGGAAGAGCTAAATAGATTGTTAAAATTAAATGCTAACTATAAAATAAAATATAGCTAAATTAGACTTTATCAAAAGTAAGAATGTCTCTTCATATAGAGACATCACTAAAAGACCGAAGAAGGAGGCTAAGAATGAAGAACATATCTGCAGTCATAAAGTTAATGAGGGGTTGTATCCAGCAGAAAAAAATATGTGATCCAATGAGATAAAAATTAAATAACCTAACATTAAATAGATAGAGATTTGGAGACAACTCAAAAAAAAGCATATTAGAACATTCAATAAAAATATATCAACTTCACTTGTCTTCAGGAAATGCCAATACTAGAGGGAGTAAAATACCTCAAAATATTGTATGTTAGTTAGTGTGAGGTGAACAATGAGAATTCTGACTTCCAAACTCAGCAAAACTATTTTGAAATTAGTTTGTATTGTCTACTGAAATAGGACAGATGTGTTTATCATATTGATGACCAAAACCCACCCCATTCCATCCCTAGCTACATAACACAATAGTGAGAAGACTGTGCATGTTTATGAGTGTGTTTGTGAATGTCTATGTGTATTGTCTGTGACAACATCAAATATACAATAATACATGTATACTATTTATGACTTAATGGGATGGATAAATTTTGTGTAACAGATCAAAGGAAAACTACACAACAATGGACTTCTATCATATCTAATAAATGAGAGAACTTTACATACAAAATGCTGAAGAACATAAAATAGAATATTGTATGATTGATTACATCATTTGAATATCAGTTAAAATAGGCAAAATTAAACATGGTGGTAAGTCAGAAAGTGGACAAAGATGTAGTAATTCTGGTTCTTTACACAACGTGGGGAGTGATTTTCCAAGTCAGTTTGTTGTTGAGAGTGCATTGAGCTTCACATCCAATGTGTACACATTTCTGTATGTTGTACATTTTTAAATATTTATTTTGAAGCCAGGCAGTGGTGGCGTGCACCTTTAATCCCAGCACTTGGGAGGCAGAGCCAGGTGGATCTCTGTGAGTTCAAGGCCAGCCTGGGCTACAGAGTGAGATCCAGGAAAGGCACAAAGCTACACAGAGAAACCCTGTCTCAAAAAACCAAAAAAAAAATTATTTTGAGACTGTAGTATAATTATAAAATTTCTTGCTTCCCTTTCCTCCCTCCAAACCTTTCCATATATACCTCCTCACTCTCCTGCAAATTCATGGCCTCTTTGTTCACTAATTATTATTGCATGCATATATGTGTTGTGGATTTTTAAGCATTGTGTTTGTTCTTTTAAATCTCTTTAGTATTCTGTATAAAACCTTATAGAAATTATTCTATTAGATATTTTAATGAAACTATAATGAGTACATAAACATTTAAGGAAAGAGTTGGCAGTTTTACAATATTGTAGCTCCCTATAACTAATAACATCTTCAACATCTGCTTAATATTTATTTATGAACTTTATATATACATATCATATGTATATATATTGTACATTGTAACATACATATATATTAAACACTTGTATATATAATATGAATTGCACACCCATTTTCATAAAGGTTGAACATCCCTAGTCAATAAATTTGAAATCTAGACTGCTGATATGAAAAATTTCACACTCAACATTATGTGAGCAGTCACAGTCAAAATACAGATGTACTTCATAGATAGATAGATAGATAGATAGATAGATAGATAGATAGATAGATAGATATGATGTATATGAAACATAAATAAAATTTGTGCTTGTGCTTAGATATCCATCCTAGGTTCATTATGTATATGGAAACATTCTAAAGTTCAAACAAAATTTAAAATTCAAAACGGTTTTAGTCCCAAACATTGATATATTTCCCTCATAATAATTCTCACACTTTTTAGACTTTATCCATAAGTGTTACTGTGAAAAGCACTGCAGTTTCATGGTGGCTCCTGTGCAAAGGAAATTGTTCTTTGTTCTACTCCAGATGCCAGGACTTCGAATTTTATGTTCGTATCAACAGGTCATTTCTTTAACAAATAATGGATTTTTATTTCTTAGACTTGTATCTCCTTTTGTGAAAATAATATTGCCTCATTACACAAGTCTAGTAAAATACTGAATAGAATTCAATATAGTTGGCATATATCCTAGTTCTTATATTATAAATTGAATTTTCTGGTATCTGTGGCCTAATTATTATATTTATTTGTAGACTTACAGTTGTTAAAATAAGTGTATTTTCAACTGTTTAATGGATCTTGTAGTTTTGAGTTATATTATACTTGATTCTGAGTATTACATGAGATATCTTACCAATAATCATAAATATCGACCAGCAACTTTTCTTTTTCTTGCTGCTCTTGCCTTGCTTTGTAGTGAAGATGCAGTGACCTTTCAGATGGAATTAGAAAAGCATCAACTCTCAGTAGTATTGGTGAAATTATTAAGGCCACTCCATGTAGTTAAAAGGAAGATTTATTTAATGGGTAACTTACAAATGAAGGGATAGGTAGGTCGCAGGGTCTGGGGAAGGTGTATCACAGTCCAGCGGTGTTCTCTGGAGCTCTGTTCGGTCAACCTCCACCATCCAGGGTCCATGAACAAAGAGAGAGCCGCCCATCCGGCTCTCAGGTCTCCAGCGTCCTCCCTTGGCCCCGCCATGTAGGCATGACAGTTGCCAAAGCCTCAATGGGGGTTGGAACTTCCAGATTAAAGCTGGAATGGCTACCCACTACATCTCCCCCTTTTTGTCTAAATAAGAAGGTTCTAACCTAATATAAGACTATATACAAAAGAATGGTTATCAAATATTGTCCAGGAATAATGAGGAATAATGACCTAGATAAGATGGAACTACAACCAATGCGAACATTATCAAGCAAGAAACACATACTAAAATCCAGAGAAGTATAGAGCATAGGTAAATGGCATGTTACAAAGATCATTCCAAAAGGTGTCCTATCCTAAAGAACCTGAATCTAATACTTAATATGTTCTAAGATATTATATATATACTAAGTTGTAACTATAACTGCTAGTCTTCAATCCCATCAAAGACCTGAGAAGGAATATAATGGTACCTGAGAAATGGTAGATGGATGCAAACAACTTTCGGGAATCTTGTAAGAGTAGACCGAGACAGCTGGCAGCCTGGACAGTCACCTAATGTTTCTCAGCATTGTTGGTGCATTCAAATTAGCTACAGGCCTAGAGTATCTGACAGACCATTTTCAGAAGCAGGAATTCTGAAAGACCATCTTACCCTGTCTTGGCAGAGTACAGTGGTCGCTTTCCTTGTGTCCCGCTTGTCCAGAAAGGACAGCATTGCATTCGTACTGTCAGCAGTTGAGGCAAGGGCAGTTCTTTGCCCAGTAGGCCATTTTGTTCCAAGAAGACAAACTTCCAAATGGAAATGTCTTAGAAGCCCAACATTCTCTCAGGATCAAATTGGTGCTGCCTGGAGCAATTGTGTCTCACGTCAACAGAATTCTAAGTTATTTAAATGCCATATTCCCTAGGTCTATGAAGTGTTTGAAGATTACCTGTCCATCTGACCTATGTATCTGTAAATCTGGATAACCTAACTAACGTAACTGTAGAGATGACAAGCATAGGTGACTATAAATCTATAAGTCTTATCTACCAAAATAACCTAAGGACTAAGGCTTCATGTAAACAAGGTAAACAGTCTATAATCAAATGTATGGTAATGAATGATAACTTCAAAATTGTGACAATACACATGATATTTATAACAGAGGTAGGAATATATATTGCGATATGCAATATGACAATAATCTTAAATATATGTCAATATACCGAATATCCTAAATAGAAGTAGAACATACATAAAGTATGACAGATATAAATTTACATTTGTATCAATATACAAATATTCCAAATAAGAGTAGAAATATATGTACATTATAAAAAAATGTATTTGTATCAATATACAAATTATCTTAAACAGGAATATAAAAATTGTTTACGTTTGTATCAACATATAAGAATCCATTTGGCCGGGCATTGGTGGCGCATGCCTTTAACCCCAGCACTTGGGAGGCAGAGCCAGGCGAATCTCTGTGAGTTTGAGGCCAGCCTGGGCTACCAAGTGAGCTCCAGGAAAGGCGCAAAGCTACACAGAGAAACCCTGTCTTGAAAAACCAAAAAAAAAAAAAAAAAAAAATCCATTTGGAGGAGGTGGGAATGGGGGGTGGGCTAGGGGGAAGGGGAGGGGTGTGGGAGGGGAGAGAACAAGGGAAAGTTGATAGGTAGAACTGAATGGTATTGTAAAATAAAATAAAATAAAAAATAAAAAATAAAAAAAAGAATCCATAACAGTGCAAATTATCTAAAGCTGCTATTTTACTAAATTTGTTTACTAGTATATACAATTATCTACCATAATACTTTATACCTATCCATTCCATTTCTTCTTTTCCCTTTTTTTATAATACTGAGTCTAATATTTTCTTCCACCACCAACCCTATAACCATCATCCATAACCCTGAGAATTATGAAACCTACGGGAGAAGGGGCGCCGTTTTCTTAGAATGGTTTCTGTTGTTTAGGGGATGATGGTATCTCTGTTGGGTACTGTGAGAAAGCTCAGATAGTTAAATCTCAGACTAACTGTGGTAGAGCATGAGACTCTTAATCTCAGGGTCGTGGGTTCGTGCCCCACATTGGGCACCAGATATTGGTGAAATTATTAAGGCCACTCCACATAGTTAAAAGGAAGATTTATTTAATGGGTAACTTACAAATAAAGGGATAGGTACGTCGCAGGGTCTGGGGAAGGTGTATCACAGTCCAGCGGTGTTCTCTGGAGCTCTGCTCAGTCAACCTCCACCGTCCAGGGTCCATGAACAGAGAGAGAGCCGCCAATCCGGCTCTCGGGTCTCCAGGATCCTCCCTTGGCTCTGCCTTGTAGGCGTGACAGTTGCCAAAGCCTCAATGGGGGTTGAAACTTCCAGATCAAAGCTGGAATGGCTACCCACTACACAGTAGCATTACCAGAGTTTTGTTTGGCATTTCTCTACATGTGCATGGAAGTTAAACAATGCTTTCTGCTCTTCTCTATAGCAATTTTAGAGTACCATTGAGGCTGATATTGAGATCCTCGATCCATCTGGAGTTGAAGTTTGTACAAAGTAAGAAACAAACACTATTTTTTTGAGATCCTGTCAGTTCTCAATGTGTAGTTTTTACATCCTTGCCAAAAATCAGTAGCTGTCAGGGGAGGAAGGGAGGTCACACCGCAGTGACCTACAAAGTTGTCTCTTATTTTCCTTCCCTTTCTGCTTTTTATTATTACATTTTGTGCTGCAATATAATTCAGTTCAGTGTCACATTTAGTGTACTTGTGTCTTGTTCACTCCTCATTGCCATCTCCTGCCCCCTCTCCATTTTGCTTATTCCTCCTCTTACCAAAAATTTCCCCTTCTGTTTGTATATATCTGATGTAATCCTAAAGACCATGACTTCTGCTCATGATTGCCAAGTTTAGATACCTGGTGTCAGACATGACATCATTTTGTTATTCCTTATAACTTAGTAATACTTCTTTGGGCACTTATACCACATGTTTTTCTTAAAAGAGTATGTGTCACAGACTAAAATCATAAAAATGAACTGACTATGAAAAGGCATTATTGGAAATTGACAGAAAGGCCAGGCAGTGGTGGTGCATGCCTTTAATCCCAGCACTCAGGAGGCAGAGACAGGCAGATCTCTGTCAGTTCGAGGCCAGCCTGGTCTACAGAGCGAGTTCTAGGATAGCCAGGGCTGTACAGAGAAACCCTGTCTCAATAAAACAACAGAATAAAGTAAAGCAAACAAACTGAAAAAAAATGCACTGGAGGAAGAGGAACCAAGTGCAAAGACCAGGAGAACAGACACACTCGGCATTTTAGCTAAGATAAAGAAAGTCATACAGATGAAGAACTAGGAAAGAACTGGCCTCTGGAAGACAAAGTAAGAGTAGAGAATGGTGTAACTGGCAAACCAAAGAGAACTTGATTTTAATCTCAGTCACGAGAATAAATCATTAAGGAGTTTTGTTTTGCTTGAGTCTTTGCATATGCTTTATTTTGCTTTGTTTTGTTAAGCAAAGTGCCATGATGTGGTTCCCGCTTTTAGAAGATAGGTTGCATTGCTTTGTATACAATGGTGAGCATTCTTCTTGTAGGGTAGCAAAAATAAACACAGAGATACCAGTTCAGGTTAAAGATATTTCAGTGATCACAATGACACTAGAGGTGGTGAGAACCAGGCCAATTTAAGATACAATGTAAAAGTAAACAATCACAATTTTTTAATGAATTTAAGACTAGGCATACAGATAAGTAATGGTTAATAAACGCAGGAAAGATGCAGCATATGAGGTGTATGAAGGCAAGTACCAGAAGACCACTATATTCTGTGATATAGTGACATTATGTAAATATTTTTCGAATTTTTCTGTTGCATAAGTATTTTTTTGGTAGTGCAGAGACAACAGAACACAGTATAAGAATCTATTAACTACAAATCAGAAGACCTTGATACAAATAAAGAATTTTCTTATGTGCAAGACTTTCTTTCAAACCCAAAATTATAAAAATAACTGTAATAATGATTGGGAGAACTAATAAGATAGGCGAAATTAGCCAACATTATGCCTAGTACTTATTCAGTAGGTGCTAAGATTGAATATATACACCTTCTGGAAAAGTGATAGAGGATAATATTATAGACTAGACTTAACTTTTAGCTTCGTTTTCCCCAGAAAGGGAAACTAGTGATATCCCTATTATGAATTTTCATGAACTTATCATTTCTTCACATGAGCTACTTCAGATAATTAATTTGATTCCATTTTAATAGAGAATGCATTTAGCATTACCTCAAAGAGGAAATCTGAGAATACTATCAGCACATTTTACAAACCATGCAGAACTTAAGGCTTCCAAAAGAGCAATGTAGAAAAGGCTTTGAAGCTAAGTCAAGTGGTGTAGAACCACACAAGGTACCATACACTCCAGGTCCTCAGGCAGGAAGATTATGAGTTCAAGACCTAACAGAACTGCAGAGGAAGTTCAAAAGCAATGTGAACAATTTACTGAGACCCTGCCTCAAGAATGAATCTAAGAGGGGAAAAGGAGGTTGGGGATATGTGTTACCTGTAGAGTGCTTGAATCACAATTAGGAAGCCTTACTGACCAACATGGTTTAGGGTAACCTATATCTCAATTCTTCCTTGTAATTTGTGAAAACCAATTAAATATCTCTGAAGTGCTAGGCATGTAATCTCATCACTTGAAAGGTAGAAGCAGAGAATCAGAGGTTCAAGGCCAGCTTCAGCTACACAGCAAGTTCCATGCTAACCCAGGCTATATGAAACCCTGTTTCAAACACAAAAACAAATATCTCTGCAGTTTCGTACTGGTTCCAGACAAGCATAATTGGAATAGATTCTCTCTCTCTCTCTCTCTCTCTCTCTCTCTCTCTCTCTCTCTCTCT